>JAHZNI010002021.1:0-14626 GCA_027744415.1 Seira ritae | reverse complement strand
GCATAATTTCTGTGTAATTGAAATCCTTAAAATAGTCATAATATATATTTCCAACCGCTTATACCAACAAAATCATTGACCTGATCTGACCTGATTGTTATGAATTCAATTTGATACGTTTACATACCCAATTATCAAGTTACCAGCTTTAAAGATGTTGTTGTCATTTTGTATTGTTGAATTGTTGAATATCGATAAACAAGCAAATAAATAAATACTTCGTGGTTTCGTCATGATTTCAAGCCTTTGTAAAATCGACTTCTATCATTTATCGCTTAGAATCAAGGACACATATTATGCCAGTGAGATTTAAATCAAAAACCTTACTAGACATTTATAACCTCCGAAAACAACCGCTCTTTGAGATAATTCGTAATTAACTTATCCCTTACGAACCAATCAAAGCAAATATCGATTATACAAATGCTGTTGCTGCATTAGAATTGAATCCTAAATTATGATCACCTTACCTTGTCAAGATCATTCTTTAGTTACCTACTTCATTTGTATAAATGTATGTGGATGGGGCATGTCGAGACTCGATCTTGCCTCGTTTCGCACAGACACAGTATGTTAAAAAGGACTTCCATTTTAAGGATTTTTGCAATGAGTACACTGTTACGCTAGAAAAATTAAACTAGACGCTCCAAGTTAATTTATATCTGATTATGAAATTTTTATGTTTCTAACTTTTAGTTTTTTTCATATAATTTTAATTTTAATATAATTGGCCTTCCTTGAATGCATGCATGTTTGTCGTTTACCTCCCAGAAGCATTATTACGAAACCATAATAATACAAATACATTATATGTTATATTGTTATAATTATCTTATCATTTCATTTGTTCCCTTTTAATTGTAAAATACAATCTCACTCAAGAGATCGTCTCAAGTTTCTCTCCCGTCACAGTCATAGTCGTACTCATAGTCATCATGATGATCATGATCACGCCGCATCTCATACAAAATTCTCCCTTCTCAAATGAATCAACGAAGTTCCAGCAGAGCAGAAGGCAAAGCAGATCCATGAATGTTTTGTTGTTGTGATGTGAAGTGAACACCTGGAACAATCTCAACCCATACGACAACGACAACCTCAACAACTGACTTCGAGCATCCTTTACATAATTCTAAGAAACTCAGTTCTTGGAACATTTAATTACGGCAAATTCACAGTGATTTTTACAGAGACTGATCTGGCTGATGATCAAGTGAAGTCGGTTAAAATTTTAACCACAAAAACTTAGCTCAAAACAGTTTAGGTAATATTATCATTGATCATCGCATCGCAAATTAACAGCCATGAAGAACCGATTGACAACTTTGGATATTGCGTACCTGATAGAAGACATTCGGCGGAAGTAAGTTTAAAGTTTACTCCACGATCGCGATTATCTTGTCAGTTTTCGAACGTTATTACCTATATGCATTTAGCATAATATGGATTAACTATTTAACAGGCCATTTATTTATTTTTACAGGCTAGTGGGCTTGCGGGTAGATCAAATTTATGATGTTGATAAGAAAACTTATCTCATTCGTTTCGCCAAAAGTGGATCGAAGGTAATCTTGCTCTTGGAGTCAGGAACCAGGTTCCATACCACCTCATTTGATTGGCCAAAAAATCCTGGTAAGTATGAAACATCTTAGCATTGATTTGCAAAATCGTTAAATATTTAGTATATACGACATACGAAGAAAGAATGTAAATAATTGGGTCTAAACTTCTTTAGCCCCCTCCGGTTTTTCGATGAAGCTGAGGAAACATTTAAACAACAAGCGACTGGAAAAAATTAATCAAATTGGTGTGGATCGTATTGTCGACTTACAATTTGGAATGGATACCTTCGCTCATCATGTGATTTTAGAACTGTACGACAGGGGAAATATATTACTGACTGATCACAACTACAAGATATTAAATCTTTTGCGGCCTAGAGTTGCTGGAGAAGAAAGGTATAATATAATTTCCTTAAAAATACTAATATTTTTAGCAATAAAGGAGATGAATACATTTTATAAATTAATTTTTGTCTTTATAGATTGGCTGCTCATGAAATGTATGCCGTTGATAAAGCCAAGCAGAATTTCGCGCCGGACAAAGATGAAATTATGGACGTTCTGAAGGCCGGTGTGACAAATAAAACGTTGCGGGAGATATTCATGTCTAAGGTGGAATTCGGACCAGCCCTTTTTAGTCATGTACTTAAAGCCAAACAATTAACGGCACAGACAAAAATACCTAAGTTTGATTCTGATGAATCATTAAGGTAAGAGTTTGATTTAATATAATGTCATTACAATTTCAATTTAAATTATCTACAGTCTTGAATGCTACAATTTGTATGTTTTTTTTATTGTAGTGGGTTTGCGCAGCAAATATCGGAAGCATTTCAACTCGGATGCACCATTTTAACTGATAAGTCTGATGTTAGTGGATTTATTGTTTGCGCCAAAGCTGGTGATAAGCCGAATAAGAAGAAGGATGAAAAAGAGCCTCAGGTTTCAGCAGGCGGAGATAGCAACGCTTCAGGCGAAGCTCCTCTTTTCTACGACCAGTTCCATCCATCCGTGATTATCGGTGATTTCGAAGCTGAGAAGGTGATAAAATTCGAGAGTTTTGATGTCACTGTCGATGAATTTTTCTCCAAAATCGAATCACAAAAATTGGATATGAAGCAGTTAAATCAGGTATGTACATTATTCTCTTATCAAATTCTAACACTTTTTCATGTTGTAATATATTACTTTAAGTACCTTGAATTGACCTTGTGGTTTTAGGAGAAGGAAGCCATCAGGAAACTGGAAAAGGTGAAATTAGATCAACAGAAAAGGTTAGATGAACTTAAGTCAGGACAAGAGGAGGACAGGAGAAAAGCAGAGCTGATAACATCAAACTCAGCGCTTGTCGAAATGGCCTTGAATGCAATAAGGAAGCTGGTTGCTAATCAAATGCCTTGGGACTTAATTGATGAACAACTGAAAGAAGCTAGAAGCACTGGTGATCCGCTTGCCAATATGATATCAGAACTGAATTTGAAGCAGAACAGTATTACTTTGCTGTTGAGGTTAGTTCGCCAATTCTCATCTCAGCACACGATTAGCGTAGTTTTAGGCTTTTAGTTTTAAGGAATTTTATATCTAAATTTTAGAGATCCGTATGAAGAAGAAGAAGATCCAATGAAAGTTAAGGTAGATTTGAATTTGTCAGCTTATGCAAACGCCACAAAATATTATGACCTGAAGAAGGCGTCTGCAAAGAAAGAGGAAAGAACCTTAATATCTCAAGAGAAAGCTATAAAATCATCGCAGAGGAAGACAATGGCGCAAATCAAAGAGGCACAAACTATTCACACAATCAAGAAGGCAAGAAAAGTATTGTGGTTTGAAAAGTTTAGATGGTTTGTCACTTCAGAAAATTATTTGGTGCTTGGTGGAAGAGATGCACAGCAAAATGAGATGTTGGTGAAAAAATATATGCGACCCAGGGATGTATACATGCATGCTGACGCCCATGGTGCTCCGACAATCATTATCAAAAATGATAATCCTGAGGAACCCGTCCCACCGAAAACTTTAAATGAAGCCGCTGTGTTTGCCGTTTGCTGCAGGTGAGCTTATCATCACCATCAAATATTCGACTTTAAACTGTTGTTTATAAAAATGTTTGAATATTTCATTTGTACAGTGGCTCTTGGGATAGTAAGATTGTAACTTCTTGTTGGTGGGTTTGGGCGGATCAGGTATCCAAGTCCGCGCCAACCGGAGAATATTTGCCGACTGGATCTTTCATGATTCGTGGGAAAAAGAGCTATCTTCCTCCAACCCAACTTGTTTTAGGTTTCGGATTTCTTTTCCGGCTCACCGATGATTGTTTGGAAGCTCATAAAAATGAAAGGGTTCGGAAACATTTGACCAGTGAATCTGAGAGCGTGTCATCAGTAAATGAAGTGGTATGTCATTAATTTATTATCTCAAATACGTAGTGGTAAGAATATTATTATTGATGCATTGCATTTCTTTAAATACTAAATGTAGGAAGAGGAAATAGAACTACCGGACGGAGAAGATGAAGATGGAGAAGAGGAATTCCCCGACACCCAAGTTGCACTAGACGTGGAAAATAGAAGCAACAAAATCCGAACTCGTTTGCAATCCTCGACGAACGAAGGCGATTCCGCAACAGCCTCTGCCAGCGTTATGGAAGAAAATGAGGAATTCACGATTACAGCAGCTCCAGCACCTACTACCAGCATTCAGAAAATTAAGAACAAGCAGAAGAAACAAGCTGGGAAACTGAAAACCGAAAATAAGCTTCAAGGTAAAGGAAGCAAGTATCAGGAACCTCCGAAAACATTGCAGCCTGACAACGCTGATTTGGACAATCAGAAAACTTCCAAGCGTGGCCAACATGGAAGAAAGAAGAAACTAAAACAAAAATATAAGGATCAAGATGAGGAAGAACGGTTGATGAAAATGCAGTTGCTCCGAGTAAGAGTTTACGGCATTCAGCTTAAAATGTCATGCATAGTTTGCTAGATTATATTGACGTATAACATCACACTGTTGAATTTTAGGGTGCGGTGGCTCTCGAGGCTGCTTCAAAAACTGAAGATAGTAGTCCTGCATTGTCCAATGATGAAGATGAGGAAATTCAACAAGAAGAAAAAACGAAAGATAAGAAACCGAATGCTGCTGTAGAAGAAAATGGAATGAAAGAAAAGAAAGAAGCGACAAGTCCGGATGATGCGGCTGAGATTGAAGAGGAAGCCGAGACTGTAGCCGATTCCCAAGTGGATGTTCTGAATTTCTTGACAGGTTGATTTAATGTTATCTGTAAATACATTTTGTCAGTTGTAGTGGTATGTAGGGATGGAGCTAATATAGTATTTTATCATGTTTGTGTAGGATGTCCTCTGGAAACCGACGAACTTTTATTTGCCGTCCCTGTTGTAGCTCCGTACTCAACCCTCCAGAACTACAAGTTTAGAATTAAAATGACTCCAGGAACGGCCAAACGAGGCAAAGCCGCGAAAACAGCTCTGGAATCGTTTCTACGAGATAAAGAGGCAACTCAAAGAGAGAAGGACCTGATTAAAGCTGTGAAGGATCAAGACCTGGCTAGGAATTTCCCCGGTAAAGTCAAATTATCCAATGTCATCCGAGACAAGAAATAAGCGTAAAATGTTTGTATCGCATGTAAATTGAGGTTTAGTGCATTGCTTTGTTATGTCGTGTTTATTTTATTCCATTCCGCCCTATTTGAAGTTGATTCTATATTCTATTCTTGCAAGGACTTCTTGCCTAGACGTATTGGAAAATGAATTAAACATATAAGTACTGTTTTATCAAATCTATTTCTCTCGTCATCGTGTGAATAATTGATTTATTACTGCATACTATACATTTGCAAGTATATTTTGATATCAAATTAACTTATTGACATAATATTTATTTTGGAAACAAAGGGTTATTAAAAGAAAACTTGTTAAATGCATATGAGTTATAAAACGCGCTTGGGCAAAAACTTTGTCCGTAAATTAAAGATTGAGACGAGGTTAATGTAGTTGAATTAATATAACAGGAACTTAAAGAATGAAAAATATCAGTATCATGCTGTACTTATTTTTGTGCTATCAGTTCGCTCTGCATATTTTGAAAGAACTCAAGTCAATCAAGATCATTTCCTTTTTCGTCCATGCCTCACATTTTTCGTTCGCCTCTTCGTTGATTGCGAATCACTGCTCAGATGAAGCCTATTGAAATAAAATAATAATAATTTGAATAAAAAATCTAATTTTTTAATCCAATGGAGCATCCACTAACTTTCGCAATGAAATAGTATTTTAGAAATACCTCGCAGATTTGCTTCCAATAACCCCATGATGCTTTTGTAGTATGAGATGCTGTTCCACCAATTCGGCGAGTTTTCCCTGTTCAGCCAGCATGGACAAAAATGTACAAATGAAGTCGTCGTAGTCGTGAGTACGTCTACAGCCATCGATCTGCAAACCATAAAAAACAATACAAGATTTCATACTTTTGACTTGATACATTACTTCATCATAATATTATTCAATGAATTGTTCCATTCTTACAAACCTTGTACTTCTTCCGTTTTTCAATTTCATCAATCAACATCGACTCATACTGTCCTATTTCTGTATCCAAATTCTTTAAGAGGGCCAACATATCCCTGGGGGCATACTTCCTGTTTTCGTATACCTGAGGGTATTTCGCCAGCCACTGGTCATTCGCATCTTGTTCTGTATTATCGTCACTGCATTCTGAAGTAGCAATTAAATTATTGTTACAGGCAAATGATAAATAAACCAAAAAGCTCAATTAAGCTCATCCTTGTAACTATTTAAATAGTCAAACCAACCTGGCTCGTTGAAGAAGTCATCGTTGGTATTGGTCATATCAGACACTAACTTTTTGATGTCCTTACTGCTAAGATTAGCATAGTCCAAGGAATCCAACCCGGAGTTGAAGGAACTTGTCGAAACTAATTGATTATTTTTCTCCGTAATACTTGACTGAATTATTTTCTGGATGGACTCCAAAATAATGTTCCGGTTCGTTTTCAACAGCTTCACACGTCGGACTAGAGATACTCGTTTGTCTGGTACAACTGCCATGAGATTAAACCGAATATCATGGTAAGGCTCTCCTCCAGTTGCGATGCCCAAGCGCTCAGTAATGACGCGACGAAATTGTTCTGTCCAGTCTTCCTTTTCATCCCACGGCCCTGCAAAACAAAAATGATTTATTCGATTCAAAATATTCGTCAGATTGTATAATTAATAATTAAAAAGAAATTCACCATGATCTATAGGATGTGGTTTTAGACCATCCAGCTCAAATAATCTACCGTTTATGGGTACATAACTAACGAAATGAAACGCCTCTCCAGTAAAACGGCCAGTGGAAATTGTTGGAGCCTTGTTTTCATTTTTTGGCTTCGCTGCTTGAGTGGTTGCGTGAGCGTTATGAGCCCGAGCCAGTTCAGGAGTATTTCCAATGGCCCAACCCTACCAATGATATTGCCATAATATTATGGATCAGTTTTACAATTTTCACATCAATTGATCAATTTTAATTTATTTTCCGCATATTAATTACTTTATTTTCTGGACTCATGCCAAAGGAATGTTGTTTCAGACGATTTAAAGTCTGTCCGAGACTGAGATTGGGACAGTTTAGTAGAACTGATACCAACGCATGGGTAGCGCAACTGTTAGGAACCATCTACAAGGTAAAGTAAAAAGATGTATTGAGTACGAAGTAGAATTATCGAATTGACAACTTAATTCTTCACAATGTAAAAATGCTATTTGTAGACCTGTTGGGCAAAGAATATGCTGTTGACCACATTTTCATCCCTTACAAACGAATCAGATTCTTCAATCACTTTCCTTCTCGAACGCCTTTCTTCAATCCAACGAAAGAGGAATATGAAGCCGTAGACCGGACCTTCGATGGGCTTTTGCAGGTCATAGATCTCTTCTACTTGTACCCCTTCCACTCCAAAGTCTTCCAGGAGAAGCGTGAATAATCCTAAAAGTAAAAAATAAGTTTTAATAACGGTAATTTTTAATAGTCTTTTTATTTAACAAGGACTTAAGGAATAGAGTAGTACAAAACAAAACAACAAAATACAATAGAATTTTAATACAACAATCGAAACTTACCTGGATCACTCTCAAGCTCTAGCCAACCCTCAGTAAGATTATTGATATCAACAGGCATTTTCAGTTATTTATTTCAACCACCGATCATTTAACACGGAAATTCAATGTTCAGAGATCAAACGAAAAATGTGTCCAAGTCCAGTTCCATCGACTGTTTTCAAATTATTAATTTCACAAGTGCATCTTCTATGTTCTCCTCTTGTCTTTTCCCTTTTTACAACAGCTCAAAATGGCAAAGGTCTCAGATTATGAACAATTCTTGAACTACACTTGAAAATATTAATTATTTTAATTTAATTAATTTAAGTTCTACACCGAGCAGAGCAAACCTAGGTTTACTAGAATTGACTCTAATCTAAGCATGTGGTAGATGTACACAAAGCGAATTCATCGAAAACAAAAACATTTGGGAAGAGTGCATTTGCATTACATGGATAGGTGCATGGACTCAAATACAGAGGCTGTTCATGTTCGGCTGTTGTCAGTTTTGTCTGTATGGTGCATGTTGTTGTGCTTCGTGCTTTTGTGCGATACGGACGGACGGGTACGCATGCACGTCCATCATATCATGTCAAAAGTAGTTAGCGACCAGCGCAGCGAGGGTTAGATATATTTAATCCGATAGTCCGGTGACACCAGTTTACAGCGACCTAGAAGAGGCGTTTAAAATTGTGAAGGACTACCCTTGACAATTTGATGATGTCAAGTTTACCCTTCATCTTCCAACGACTTGTGAGATTCAAGTCTGCTTTTGAATGCCATCATCAAGCTGTACACGTGCGTATCGCTCGTATTCACACAGGAGGGTCAGTCAGGATGTCTCAATCTCAACAGAAAGTTAATGTGTCAGGGGTCAATATTAATTTTGAAAAAGTGGGTACCGGTCCACATCCTGTCCTTTG
Organism: Seira ritae; assembly: GCA_027744415.1. NCBI lineage: Eukaryota > Metazoa > Arthropoda > Collembola > Entomobryomorpha > Entomobryidae > Seira > Seira ritae. Next base: position 6,028 of record JAHZNI010002021.1, on the reverse strand, counting down.
TCTTCCAGGGGCGCTGGGTAAGTTGAAATTAACGCAATTGATTCTAGCTTTTAAAGCGTATTTAAAACTTTTTTCAAGTAGCTGATCTTGGATGTTGACTGTTGACAGTGTTGCATGTCGTTGATTATCGACATTTCGGTGTTCAGTGTTTGACATAATTCATTATTTGTTTATTTATTTATTTGGTGTGAATAATGCAGGTTTTATCGAATCCGACTTTGGACCTCTTCTTCCCAAATTTAATAAGCAAAAATTCACGGTCATAGCTTGGGATCCGCCAGGTATGTTGTAAAATAAAGCTCCTCATTTACAAGAGTCTAAAATGATAATGCCATGAAATAAATTGAATCGTTGATTTAAAATGTTTCAGGATATGGAAAGAGCAGACCACCTGATCGAGATTTCTCTGACGGGGCGAAGTTTTTCCTTCGAGATGCTGAGGCTGCCGAGGGTCTAATGAAGGTAATTTTAATGCTAAAGCATTCATTATGCCTATTGTATTATGTCATCGTATTTGATGGCTTTTCGACACGATTTATTCATTATGAACTTTGTTATATTATTACAGGCTCTCGGTTTTTCCAATTTCTCTATGTTGGGGTGGAGTGATGGAGCGAATACTGCCTGTGTTCTAGCTGCGAAATTCCCAGAGTCGGTTCGGAAACTCGTGATATGGGGTGGAAATTCGTACATCACTGATGCAGACATTAAGCTTTACAATCGTAAGTTATCCATTTACTGTCTAATATTGTGTAATAAATCAATGAGCGATGTCCGATTCGGTTTTGATTCTTTAAATTTTGATTTCCAGAGGTAAAAGACATCGACAACTGGTCAGACAGAATGAAAGCACCTATGGTAAAGATGTATGGGGAGGATTATTTCCGAAGGGCATGGACTGCATGGATAGAAGCCTTCGAAGAAATATACAAAAATGGTGGGGATATTTTCAAAAAAGAGGTTACACAAATAAAATGTCCCACATTTGTAATCCATGGGATGAAGGATGCGATGGTGCCGTATGAGCATGTCGATTATTTCCATAAAAATATCAAAAATTCAAGGTGAACTAACATGCGCAAACCATTCTTTTCTTCAATGATCCAAAAGAAATTGATTTGAAGGTAAATATGATTTTCATTGTTTCATAGACTGCACATCTTCGAGGATGGAAAACACAACCTACATCTGAAATATGCCGACGACTTTGTGAAGATGGTGGAAGACTTCTTGGAAGAGTGAATTACGCTTTTGAGCTAATGGTCATTTCGTATTAGGTGACATTAGTTTACTTCCAGTAGTTCTACAAAGATACCTGTGATTATGAATAGTCCTCATCAAGCAAATATTAAATATTATGTAATGTGATTTATTGTAACTAATTTGCAAAATGTTAATGAAAATCGAGCTCTTTAAATATCAAAAGATCTTACATGCCAAATCTATACATCCTCTTCGAACGCATTATTATTTCTTTATCATTCAATTTTTTATTTACTTCACGTACTTCATGTTAATTTTTCAGTTAGTTTCTAACATCTGAGGCCGAAGTTCTCTCACAGCAAAGAAGATTCTCACACGTTACTTATATGATGAAAATATTAAAGTGTCTGGAAAAGAGTAATTAAGGAATTTCAAATTACTAATGACGTAATTTGTATTTGATCCCACCGTTCCATAGTTGAATTTATAATTTGTTATGTGATATTTTAATTTTAAAAAAGTAGTTGAAATTTACAATACGAAAGAAAAAAATTCATAATGATTTTCTTGCAGATACAGAGCGTCATTAGATATTTGCGTTTATTTTACAGTTTGTAATTTGTCATCGAGGCATGCATAATATTTCAGGGCAATTAGCGTTCTCTACTGGTGTGGTTGCATACATTCATCAAACGGATTTTTTTCAAAGGTTTCTACATATTCGGTCCTCACAACAATATCGCGCTTGCGTAGCAGAAAAACATGACATCATCCTATTCAGGACTTGAAATTTCTGTGTGGTAAAATAAATGATGGGCGGAAGGTGTAAATACGCCTTCTTTCAAAAACTCTTTTCCTTTCTCCTTTTGAAGATAACAAATCGACCACATCATAACATTATTTTTTCTCCTTGCTTCAAACAAAAGAATTAAGCTTTCCAGGTCAAAGCAGTCCTGCACTTTTGTTGCATGAGCATCAATCAAAATAGCATAAAAACTGCTATCCAATAAAAAAAGAATACTTTTTTTGAAACAATAAAAAATACATCCACAATAAAAAAATGTTCATATTGCATGTTCACATTAATGTTCTGATTTCAAAGACCTCACAAAAATCCACAGACCATAAGCTACATCATCACGAAATACATACAATTTTGCTTGACATGTGCTCACTTTTTTCCATTGTGAGTTGGGCTTGGGCATATGGCTCATGTGGATTTTTTTCCAAAGCCACCCACACAACTTTAGGTCATAAAAGGAAAATAATTTTTCACCAAAAAAATATTTTTTCGTGTGTACATATATATGTATTATTTGTGTGGAGGGGAAAGGGGAAGAAACTGGGCCATTTTTTGGCACTTAGATCAGATTGCTTTATCCCCTCCTCGTGCTGCTCGATAATGAGTCAAGAGGAAAATCAATTATGTACCCCTTTCCGGTTTTTACCCTATGGATAGATGGACTCCCTTTAACATTTTTATTGAAGCGTAATAATAAATATAATTATATTCTTCGCTTTGACAGGTACTTCTATTTAGTAATATCATCATCATCCTATTTCATCATCAAAAGTTACAAGTTATTTTTTCCTGAAGATCTCTGGCAATCCACACGCATAATTGCTCTTAATAAACTGTCCATGTAAAGCCACAAAGCTTCTCATTAAAGACAACATTTAGTACTCGGGGACGCGGACGCCTACGCATATCTCAAGTGACATATGTGAAAAACAAGTTTATTAAAAAATGATCTCATTAGAGATGTCTATTCAATTCTAGTTAAAAAACAAGCACTATAAATGAGTCATATTGCACTTGCACCAGAGAAGGTAAATAAGAATTCCTAACTCTGTTGTGTTATGATTTAATTACATCCATTTACGATTTTACGATGCTCTCTAGTTCCAAAATGTTGCTCATCTTGATTATCAAAATAAAGTCATGTCATGTACATAAATTTCATGACTCATTTCATTAAAGTCCTAAGGAAAATAATTTGTCCTGAAAAAAACATTTTTGCAAAGTTCATTTTTATTAAAAGTTCTGTAAGCAACTTCTTTCGTCGCCACTTCAGCGCTGACCACTGACCGGCATTATGACAACAATGGTCACTCTCATCTCGGCGTGTCTAAAGATTAACGGAAAACCATGCGCTCCTCTTAACCTCTCCCCTCATTCTTCATGAAATTAAAGTTCGTGAGCAACATATTTCTCCCCGCAAACAATTTCATTTTGTTTAGGTAGACACGTGTTCTCCTTTGAAAAATATCGCTGGGTTTGTTCTATTCAGCAACTAAAGTCTCCATTGTTTGTTTTCAGAACTTGGCTTTTGCATTGTATTGGACTGAGGTAGAGGTATGCGATTGTCGAAGTCGAACCGGTCTCATCTTTTTTTCGTGCAACTAAAGCATGATCTTGTTAATCGTCATGATTAATCTCTTGATCTCTTTATTTTTTTCTCAACTCATGTTCGCAAATGGATATTGGGGTGAACAATTAGAAACGGAGATTTTGGCTGAAGACGAGCTCATCTCACGAGCACGTATCATCATCTCAACTTATCAACATCGCATCATCAAGTGATGCATGAATAGATGAGCATTGAATAGAAAAAAGAATTCCGATCGAAACTTTTGATAAAAAAAGATTTTCAATTTTCTCTTTCCGCTCAAGTGAGGAAAATATTGAAAAGAGTCTGCAAGTAAGGTTTTAGTTGGAGGGAAAATGTCTAACACAATTTTCAGTAATCCCCCAAGGCAAAAAAACGGTTGTTCCCTGTGACGCAAGTAAGGTTGTCAAGAGTGTCAAGTGTTGTCTGGCCCATGGCTCCTTCTAAAGCTATTTACACAACCAGCCCAGTAGCACCTTTCCTCTGACGTGTCTGTGACGCAAGTAAGGTTGTCAAGAGTGTCAAGTGTTGTCTGGCCCATGGCTCCTTCTAAAGCTATTTACACAACCAGCCCAGTAGCACCTTTCCTCTGACATGACTATATGACATATCAAACCAGTAGAATAACAAACTTGAAAGATCTTTATGTTCCGTATACAGGTCAAGCAAAATAAAGTGCCAATCTCATTTTAAAAATCTCCATCGAAAGTAATTATCATTATTATTCCATTCCCATTTTTTGCCTCCATTTTGGTCCTGTTATTATTGCAATTCTATGAGTAAGTAATTATGCATGTCAGAAGAAGGAAAGGAGCGTATTACTGCAGAGAAAAATTACCGTTTCCATAAAAGGAAAGGCCACTATGCGTACTATGCACATGTCCTCCATTACAAGAACATTTCATGAATCAAATTGAGTTTCTTCAGTAATTTCTAGCCAATTCATCTTATCATCATCATCGTATTATCGACATTGTCATTTTTTTCTCATTGTTGTTGATTGGAATAAACTTATTTATGATGGTGATTTTTATTATTAAGCAATATACGGATTGTTTTGGGATAAAGTGTCAGCTAAATTGTTGGAGGTTTCTCCTTGATCATCCAAATAAGGAGGGGGAACATAATAATCATTTGCAGTATTGCACACACATCCCATTACATTTACAAATACACACGCACGCACCTTCAATAAAGTATACTACCTAAATATATGCCTACCTGCAAGTAATATGGTCAGCGCATTTATTTGTATGCCCTTTCACATCAATCTCTGATGGATCAATAAGATTGTTACAAGTGAATCTTTATGTATGAGCTTGAGTTACACAATTATTTTTTGGTGATGTTTTAGGTATTAAATAGAATTTTTAAATGTGCTACGATTTCATTCTAGAGCTTGTGGTAGAAAACTATTAGAAAGTTTAACTTCTTTAATCTGTGATTGATTTCTGAAATATGTAATTTATTAATTTAGGTGGTACTTGTGCAGAAAGTGAGACAATAATCAACGAATCAACAGATGGGCTGTTGATCGATTGAAGGATTACTTAATTAAAGGTAATAAGTACGTAGGTAGGTAAAGTCAAAAGGAAGATATAATTAGAATCTTTTGTAACTAAAAAAATTCAATTATGTTATTGTTCCACTTTCCGAATTTAATTTTTAAAAGGTAGAATCATTTCATAAGAAAAACAAGCCCTCGTAATTAAAATTTGAATAGCTTCCCAAGTTTAAACATTTTAAAAATATTTAGCGAAATTAAAAATGCTTTTATTCAATTAACATTTTTAAATGCGACATAAAAATTCATTCCTGATCCCGAGAAAACTAAAACCAAGGAGGGAACTCATTACCAAGTGAAACAATGCAATGAACAAATCATATCAAAATGTGTACTACTATGCATGATAAAACAGAGATTACAGGTATTTCAAATTCTTTCCCTTGCATTTCGTATTCCTCGAGTGTAAGCATCCGCCTAAGATATAGCATATATTAAGGAATAAGTAGTAATAATGATGATGATCATCCTCTCGGAGAATCATGCGGATTTTTCTAATTGCATCATTAAAAATTGAATAGGAAGACGTAGCATTTATTTTGATTCCATTGAAGTTCAGTTCAGTTCATATCACAGGCTCACATAATATGTAATCAAATGAAACAAGACTGGCAGAGCAAAGCCAGGGCCAGACCAGCGTATGAAAATGCAGTTTCGGTTTAAGGTTGAACTACACTACAACCTACAGCATTTTAAATATGCAGTTTTTTTCTTTCATAATGAACAGGTACAAATTACAAAGCAAATGATCGAAAACTACATGCATTTCTCAAGCCTCGGGAATTATTAAGGTGTTGTTTCCTATTCATCATGAGTGCAAACCAGGTTGGGCTAATCAACATTTTTCGAATGTGCTTACAAAGAAAAAAAA
>JAHZNI010002020.1:0-12066 GCA_027744415.1 Seira ritae | reverse complement strand
ATATTATGCTTGGTATTCAATAAGATCTTAAATGGTAATTACATTCATGCTCTCCAGTTATGAAAGAGACGGTTCCATAAAAAGCAATTACTACTAACGCAAAAATTACTTGGGTTTGCTCCGGTATTCACATTTTAAAGTATCCATAAACCCATGTCTCTACTTCACCATTTCACTCCGACAATTACGTTTTTCATGAACGACAGAATTTGGTCGGATGCTACTTACTTACTTACTTTATTTGAAACAGGTTAATATGCACTCGTAAAGTAAATAGGAAACGAGAAATGTATTTGAACCATTCAACCTGCTGTCGTGCCTAAAATACAGCATTAGAAATTCTTGCTAATTTTCCCACTAATTCTCGTGAACTGGGGAGCCTCATTAAAATGATTAACAATAATGATAAATGTGCAACCTACGTCGGTAATAGAAACACTCATCATCATCATGAAAGACGATAACAATTACCTATTTTTTACGACCGGTACGATGCTAATGCATAGCATTGCTCTCTAAACTCCAGACGAGAGGATATATAAACAGAGCAACGTGGAGAAGTGGAATGGAATAAGTAAGAGTAGCATACGTCACTTTAGTGAATGGATACAATTATTATGATGCTATGACTTGGGCAGATTCTGCTTTTTTGTGGGGGACACCACTTGCATATATGACTTCAACTACAAGTATGACACATGCGATTACGCAATTAACAATGCCGTAGTCATTGTTGAAGTTTTCTGAAAGTAATGCGTACAAGTCATCATGAAAATGAATAATCATCAAAAATAAACAAGCAACATGCATATTATGCTTGGTATTCAATAAGATCTTAAATGGTAATTACATTCATGCTCTCCAGTTATGAAAGAGACGGTTCCATAAAAAGCAATTACTACTAACGCAAAAATTACTTGGGTTTGCTTGAAGTTTTCTGAAAGTAATGCGTACAAGTCATCATGAAAATGAATAATCATCAAAAATAAACAAGCAACATGCATATTATAATAATAATCTTCATTGTGTATCTACATTCTTGCTGGCAAGGTTAGCCAAAGGTGAGCTTTCAAACAATAAATTAGGTTAAAGGGAAGTTCGATCGCTGCTTTTCAGCTTGGTCTAGTTCCAATTTTAATTTATGACTTGACAACATTTTAAAATGCTTAATATATTTCAGAGCTGAGAAACGAATTCGAATAGAGCAGACATTAAATGGTCATTGTATGTATGCCCGACCTTAACTTTTTTTATGAGATGATAAGCGGCGTAAATATTACGTGTCATTAGAGGTGGCATACCTTCACATAAGGAAAAATATGGCAATTTATGATTTATATTTATCAGAAAATTAAAAGGTAAATACAGAGGTGTACCACATCTCATCTAATGTTTTATGTCGAAGTATAACAGATAAATATTTTTAGATGGCCAATGTCCATCGGTAAAAATGTAAAGTGCATGAGACGTAATACTGTACACTGTCTGTTTCTCATGATGATAACTGACCAACGCATTGAAATCAGCAAAATGAAAAATATAGCATGTCCATAAATCATTTCTCGTAAAGAATGCATGAATTAATTCTTTACCTGACCCCCGCTTCATTTGGCTTGGAAACGGATGCCTCACGAACTATGATGTCTCCAAAACGCATTTTGGTTTCACTTTCTCCATCCGGCAATACGGCATGCATGATGTAGTTGACACGCGACTCTGGAACATTCCCTGTGACTTCGTCCACTCCATCCGCCACGCTGTTAGTCAATGCCACTCCAAAACAAGAAAGTAGAGCAAGCACGCAAATATTTTTAGCGATACACATTTTCAGTTCTCTATCCAATTTGCAGGAACTTGACTACAATAAAGTGAAACTTTTTTCCTCGTGAGGTGTATGCTCAGTCTAGGTATGCACGGTATTTGTAACGTAATATTATCGAATGTCTCTCTCTTGTCACAAGTAACTATATACAATAACCTTGGGAAGAAAAGGTGGTGTGACTTCTACGAATGAGCGTAGACGGTGATTGACACCTTGCTTGCAGTATAATGTGCTTAATTCAGCCGTGGAGGTATTATGGCTTTATTGTTTTCGAGAACTTTGTTTCACTCGGATCCAATTTATCCGCAAAAAGGAATTTCCAATATGAACAATATAAATATGCGCCACTGTAATTCCATGCACGCATGAAATGAGCTTTCAGAGGATTCCCAGAATGTAAATTTTTTTCTTTCTTCGTGTTTGTACAGGAAATTGTATTAAAGAGCCCCAATTTTTTGAAGTTAGTGAGCAGAGCAGAGAGTGACCGTGCCAACTCGTCGAGGATCCGATGAAAACTGTACAGAGAGCTTCATTGAGAAACCAGTATATATATGGGAACGATGAGCTAGGCTAGCGTCATAGTCATTCTCATTCTTTGCTCATTTTTTTTTCTTCTCCCTTTATATTTTTCAAGCACCCAGATCAGATCTAATCTAAAATGAGCTGACTGAACTGATCTCTATGTAGCCTGGCTGAAATCGCGTGATGATATGACTCCACTTCATCATTATACCTACGGACAATCTGCTTCTACTTGTTTCAATTTCAATGCAATGAGCGCTGTGCTGTGATGAATGAAAATGAATGACTTTTAAAAAAATGATATGAAGACACACACCACGAAACCAACGAATTGCGATTGAGATCTAGTTGGAAGCACCAATAAATGCTTTTGTTTTGACGCTGCCCTCATATTTTCGTTTGCGTTGTGTTGTGAATTTACGCAGACTTTGTGTTTGTGAGTTCTATACACATGGATCGATTCATAAAATGGCATGAAATACGTCGTTTTAGTCTAAATGCTGCTGCATGTTTTTATTGCCAATATTGATGCAACACAGTGTGCGAATTGCGAATGGGAATTGCCATTGCTTTGACTTCCATGGTGAATCTGCAAAATATGAACTATCAGTTTTAAAAACAACTAATATCTATTCTCTTTGAATGTACTTTTTATGCAAAATCAATTTTGTCGATGTCGATGTTCAAACTGATCGTAGTAAATAATCACACGGGGCTTTACTTGAGCTAGTTTGAAACAAATGCGACTAGGAGACTCTCAGGGACATTTCATAAAATTTAGAACTCACCCAAATTTCTCATCCCAATTCATCATCTATTCAAAATCTTACCAAATTGATCATTCTAGAAATTTAACTGAATTTTCAAATAACATTACATCTTATTTGAAATGATGTTAGGCGATAAGGGTAGGATATATTAAGATAATATTATGCCAAAAGCCGTGTCACGGATGGTAACCCTTGAAAAATCTTGGAAGGAAAAGACAGCTCCGAATATCATTTTGCCCCAACCCAAAGCTAACAACAGAATTGAACGATCACGTTATTGTGTTGGAGGAAAGTGAAGCAGGCGAGCATCTATCGATATCCCATGCAAACCACCTCGATTCTCCTTCTCATCCCGCAGGAATGGTAAGGTGCACTCAGAATGCACTGATACAGTAAAGTTAAGATCTCGCACTATGAATATAAATGGTGATTCGATTCATCAATTTGTCTAAAAATCTACTTCATAATTCCAAACTTATCAAAGGTTCATGCAAAACTAAAACCGGACTCTATAAGGTTAACGAGTAACTTGCTAAGTATTGCAGTGACGGTTGGCTATCTTTAACTTTCCACTCAGCTTTTTTTTACCTGCACCCTTTATACATTTGGAATAAAATTAGTACCCAGCCCCCCAAAAAAAACAAACAAAAATCTCTTGGGAGGCCCAACTTTTACGAGAATGTCCAAGATGCATGTTCCACCGAGGTTGTTAGTTGTTACTAAACTCATTCCATCATAAAAAGTTAACACATATTTTGTGAATTTTTCCAAACGCTGAACTAATTGACTTTTGGAGTGAAATAGAAAATCCGTCGTCTATACGTAAATAAAACAGTAAAAAAGCTTGGTTTAAAATCTTTGTGAAAGAAATTGTTTCAGGCTTTCATATGCAAAATAGCTATAATTGACAAATTGTGATTGTGATCCAATAACTTATTATCCAGTAGTAGGTTTTCAGCATTTATGCATGCCTTTTCATATGTTTGAATGATCATACGAGTTTTATTGTACCTATTTCCCACACATTAATTCAGAATGACTGACACGCGTGTGGTAGAAAAGGAAATCGTACGATCTCTCACGAAAGCACCAATCCAATAACAATAAAAAATATATTTTCCTTCACTTCTTACATACATCGACGTACGCACGGTTTTGGTTTAAAGTGGTACAGCAAAGATACAAAATGATTCGTCGTAAAGTTCTTGATGACGTATTCCTTTAATGATATGATGGATATGCAATAGAGGAAATCCCAAGTATGCTCAATGATCATCGATGACCCGGGAAATTAATTTACGTGGTTTATAAAATGATCACTGATACACATAACGCGTTACGCGCATACATTTTAAGTATTATTTTAAAAAACGTTGCTTAAGTATTTTATTCGACAATATTTTTTTAGCACCACAGTTTCCAGATCAAACATATTTCTTACACAATAGAATACATTGATGCAACCACGCTATTTTGTATAGAAACTCGGACAAGCAATGACATGACACAAGAAATTTTTTTTGGTACGCCAAAACGGAACGCCATGGAGATGGGGATACATAATACGCTTTAGATGGTCACCATATTAAACGGTTCATAGTCTAGACATCTATTTTGCAACAATTTCATGATGTATGTAATGTGATACAAATGCAAAACGAACAATTTTCCGGTTGAGGCGAGAACTTTAAAATGTTATTTTCAAGTTCCTTTTTGGTCGGTTACGGACAACTACATATTGAAAAGTTAAAATGAAAAGTTTTCATACTAAAAAACTGATAACTCGGAAGGAATTTGTACTGCCCGAATACATGGCAGAAAATTTTTTGAAGAAATTTAAAACTGTTTCAAATTTAGAAAAAAATATATATATGGGAATTTAGGTTTCAGATGCAGATTTCTACGATGAAAGAGAACCAGAAAAATACATTGTTAAAGTTCACTACTCTTTCGGAACCTGTTCCCAGTGATTAAGAGTAATGAAAAGTACATAAGCAGTGAGGTGAAATTCGTTCCATAAATGGCCGACAGAAACGGCAAATTAGATAGAGACTAGTCATAATTACATACATAAGACCACTGCACCGGCATGATTTGAAATCCATGTAAGGAGATTTGCCTAAAGTAATGAATCTAAAAGTTTTGCGAATCCATGATTTAAAGACAAGCTTCACGTTTTTTGTATTTTGTTTTTAAAAATAGTGATAAAAGTAATTACTGTTATGTCTATCGCTAAACTCTCGCGATTATGTATATTAGCGCTCTGCACTAATAGTTCATGCTTACAATTTTATGAATATGCAGTTTAAACTTTCTTTGAATGTATCAAAGTCGCTACTGTTACTACTTAATTGCAAGTAGGCTTGGGCTAAAATCCACTTCGACATACGAATAGGCATTACTGCATTTGCAATTAATTAGACTTTCTAGGTACTTAATAAAAAATGAGAAGAAAATGCGTCAACAAATCCAAATTAAACCATTCGATCAATGAATGCAAAGGACAACCGTCAGTAAATATGCTCTAAAAGTCCAAAAATAATATTGAACACGTCATCACACTTAATGAAATAATGCTAAATGGAAAGTAAATAAGCTTTGAACAAGAAAAATTTCGATATTAATAATCAAAAAATACAAAGGGAAACAATCCAAAAATAAAGAGTCCGAAACTGAGTTTTTAAAAATATTTTGTTGGTTCAATTCAAATTGAATGCTCGATGAAAAAAACTACTGATATGAAATCCAAAATTTTAAAGTAAACACAATGAATAAAATAAACTGGCTGCTCAATTTTAAACGCAAAGAGTATGTGAGATCTCATGAAAAAATAAAAATATGAAGAAGAAATAGACATACACAATATGAACTACTATTCTTACCAATCATTAAATCATACTTTTCTACCTTTCACCGTAGTCCTAACTTTGACAATTTGTAATCATTCCAGGTTTGAGTTTTAAGAAAGTGACACTTACTAAGCATTTATATTAGTTGACCTAATTCGACATAAAGATCTCGTTGATTAAGAACGTTTTGTTACTTTTATAAATAGAAAAAGTTACGTAGTAGATATTATGCGGTATTATTCTATCCATTCTTACGTTTTGGTAGTCGCCCTTAAGAAATAACTTACGAAAGACAGTATCCAGCTACTCGCACAATACAGAGTTTTGTGTGTAATGAAATGAGATAGGGTCACCTGCGATCATTTCCCTATACTCATGTACTTCATTAAATATTAAAATTAATACTCAATCAATTCAATAAAATTGTAAATACATCTTCTTCGTGGCTACCTTGATGATAACATGAAAAGCCTCCAGTCCATGCAAAACAAAGTGAAGCGCGTGAAATGATAAAGAAGCGACCTACATTTTTTTAAAGAAAGAAATCAATCAATTCAATGTTCAAAATATGAAGGGTGTAAAATATGGCAAAAGTAAAAAGCACCACAAACCACAACAAAATGTACTATTTCTGTCTACCAAATTTTTTAATGAATGTAAATAAAACACTTACAATAATAACATATAGCACGACACAACAACAAAAAATTACATAAAATCAATTTGCATTTTCCAGTAGCACACACACCATCAATCTTTGCAACACAAAATTAAGAAGATTAATAATAATCCAAGGCTTGAATAAATTGTAAAGTGTTGAAAAAAGTACAAAAATTAAAATGCCTATGCTACAATATTTTTTTGAACTTAACTTAACATTTTTTTGGACGAATCTCACAAAATATTCAATACATTGAATATAATAAAAAGAAAATGCACGGTATTTGCGTTCCGTTAAAATGCGACGATAGGATATTATATATTATATTATGATAACTTAGGTTGATATTGTTACAAACACAGCGCAATTAAAAATTCGTATAAAATCATATGATTATTATTAATTATTATTAAAATTAGTACATAATAATAATAATTATTTAAAAACTGACTAAAAGCATTTCCTGAACCCTAGAATGAAATGTTCTGCTTCATACTTAAATATTTCCAGAAATATAGTACAGCGGTACCTAAAATTTCATTCTTCCTAATCCCCCACCACATCCTTTCCATTTTCACTCACAAATATAGCATCTTTCACATTCGAAATCTTTACTCACGATTTAGGCTTTTTACTTAACAAAACTCACTATCAAGTAGTAGTAATAATAGTGGTATTACAAATATTTTTTTTCTTTAGATCATTTAAGTGTTTCTTCATGCTCCTTTTATGCTACATGGATTTATCGGTGTCGATACTCACCAGTTAATTTAAAACGAAAGTTACAATTTTTACATTAAACTCCCCATCTCCCACCTTCTTTCTCGTTTTTTGAAATATATATATATTTTTTTTTTCACAAAAGAAGCGTCTCTGTGCAATGATAATTTTTTATTCTTTAATCTACAAAAAACTGCGGATAAAGTAAGATTCGATACGATATTACACGATATATTATGTATTATTGTACATTCTTAACAAAAGCAGAGCTTTTTGTGACACTCCTTAAATATTTTTTTTCAATTCGAAAAAAATCTTACACGCTAAATTAATTCATGATTGATTGATTTGATTAAGAGAAAATTAAACCTATTCGATTTCGAGTTCAATTCCTAAAAAAATGTTTTCCTTGCGTGAGTTATACAAACTAAAAACCACTTGCGACCACGTCCTTTACCCATTAATGCGTAAAAAGCATCTATATAGTTTATATCGTTATATCGCTAAAATTGCATTTTTTGTATTTCATATTTTTGTGTTGTGGTATCGACCCATTTTTAAGCATATACTTTTGCACCGGTTTTACAGCATCATTTCATCATGTTACATTCTCAATTACTGTATCGTAACATCTAACAAATTACAGCGATAAATTTAAATATATATGAAATTTTTTTAAAGATTTTTTTTCGTCCTCTCGTGTTATTTTATTCTATACAATATCTTTTTGTCAGAAAAATCGATTCATCAAAGTCATCTAAAATTTATACTTTCCGTTTAGAAAAAGGTTTGTCGCGCACGAATCACATCCAAAAAAGGATTCCGTTATTTCCGATTATTCTGTACCATTGCACGGTTGTGTTGTAGTTTCAAGGTAATAACGAAACCTGGGACTGGAGAGAAGTAATCCTCTTCGATTTGATGGATACAGAAGTGCATGTTATATTCTCTCGCAGCTAAAGTCGCAATTATATTTTTCCCAGGTAAACATTTCGTTTTTTAATTAATCGAACGAAAACAAACAAAAAAGAAACATTTAATTTTTTGACGCACACATAAACAAAAGGGATTCGACAGCTTTTTCATTTTTTTGTTATCGTTTTGTAGAAGAAGCGATTGAGTCAGTCATTACATTTATCACAGAGAGGGATGTACATAATTTTTCCTCGAAAAAATTATACATTATGCAGTTTAGAAATTCAATCTTCAAATAACAACAGATTTTTTTGAGGTTTTCATTTCCGGTTTTGAAAATTTATCTTTCTAGGAATATTTGGATTCCAGAGTTCATTCATTTTATACATAGATATACTCCTTCATCATGATGAGAGCTTCATGTTTACTCCACATACTTACTTTCCACAATTTGCACACACAGTTCAGTATAACAACACAGCAGCAGCAGCAAAACAATATGTAAAACCAAAAAAATTGTGAAGTGTGTTCTTGCACATTTCTTTGACGCAAATTGTATGGATCTTTATTTTTTACTTTATAGCTTATTTCTTTAGCTGATGAAGTTCTCTCGAACTGTCTGTGTATAGTTATTATGATAGGAGAGAGTCTTCGCCACCATCCATAAAATCAAGGACTCGTCATGACACCACAATTTTAATTGCAGGTATGTAGCTTTCATAAAGTCTTGTCAGTTTTTAAAGGATATTGTTCTTTATATCATCCGCAGAAACTTAATATGATCATCATACTTAATAATTTCGAGGTAAAGAGCAGCACAACATCGGTGAAAGAATTTCCCTTCATTCATTCATTTATCATCAATGCACAACAAAAAATGTGCCACCGAAGACACTATCCACTTTCTCGAACCCATCATTATTGGGCAAGTCTAAAAGTCCTCGCGTTAACCTTCACAGTTTGCTCCAAAGGAATCCCTATCTTATCATCATAGTACATTCATATATCTGTAAAAAACGTTGACTACTCTTGGGTTGGAACGAACCCATACCCATCCAATTTGCCCTTGCTTCCTTTTGCCACAACCACGAGATGAGATTTTTTCCTTTCACATTTTGCTTCTCGATCAAAAAAAAAATAAATGAAACCTTTCACATTTTCGACGAAGCGCATGTTGCACTTTAGTTTGCAAAAACTATCACATAAACACAAGTTTGAACACGAATGAGTGTGAACTAGAACAAAAGGAATCCGTCCTCTGTTTCCGTTTTCAAAAGGATATCTTTCCGAATGTTACAAAAAGCAAGAGAAAATGGAATTTAATGAATGAAATAACAACGTAGTAGTAGACTGTGGTGGCGCTAAGACTGCACGAAGAGGATGTCAAATGATGACGATGGTGGCGTCACACTGATCATGATCAAGGTGTTGAATTTGTCGGAGAGACGAAGAGTTTGCTGTTGTAGACGAAGTAACAGTAGGTGACACAGAGATGTTGTTGTTTGCTGTATAGTAGTAGTAGGGCGCATGATTCCATTCATGATCAGGCTGAGAATTGAGAGAGATCATAACCAGAATTCCTTGTGTCAGAAGGCAAAAAATGATCAACTGACATAAAACGATTTCGGACAGAGTAGCTGATTGCATCAAGTTTTGTGTAATTTGCTCCATTGGCCAGGGTCACCGCCAAACACATTGCCAGACGAAAGAGAATAATCGGCGGAAGAATGCGAAGCAGGACAGTAGTGATGGACATGTCTCCTGAGGTGGAACATCTGCGAAATCAACGTTTTCCACTTCGGGAATCACGTAAGGATATTCGTCGTAATCAGGGCTTCCGCAAGTTCTTGAAGGACGAATTGGTAACGGTGCTGGCTTTGCTTCTGGGCGGTAAACCCTGGCCTTATCTCAATCCCACTGATTCTCTTTCACCATGTGCGCCAACTCAATGATGTATTTCCCCTCTTTGTACTTCTGACTAGACTCAAAGGCATGCTCCTGGGAAAGGAATTCAATCGTCAAGCTCAACTCCGAAATAATTTTTTTTATTCTTTTCAATCGTTTGACCTTAATCGACCATAAAAGATCGCATAAATGTCATTAAATGTACTTTTAGGAAATCAAAACAATTGTCAATCTAAGCAATTCAAAATTTGCAGCGCATAAAAGCAAACTTACACAGAATTGAATAAATAAGCCCGGCCTTGACTTCCCTGAAACGACTGAAAACACAAAAAAATGTTCATTACATTACAATGATGACGATGACTCATTGCTAGTAATTTATTCAGCAATATAGTATGCTCTTCATCAAATCAATGAAAAAAGGAGCAACCATAAATACACGTAAGGTGGAAATTAATGGTACCTTGCACAAAACCTAATTTTTTGCCTTTGTTTCGGTTGGAAAATGCTATAAAAATTTAATTGGACAATGCATTCCCCCTTCATTCCCATTTTTCAATTTCCCTTCCAACCCAATTATTAATGTGTAATGAGTTTACCTAATAGAGTGAAAGAGGCAGGCAAGTGAATACTTAACTTATGATACATATTATGCATCCTCGCTCGCCTCACTGGCAATACATAAAAAATCGCGAAATTCGCTCAGCTCAGCCCATTTTGTTGGCTTCGTACTTTCAAATATTTATTTGATTTTCATAAAATAAGTTTTCGTTCTCCTTTTGGTTTCGACCTTCACAAAACACTATGCATTATGTTTCCCCTCCGGGAGTGAAAACTAATGAGCTGTGCTAGAAAAAAATCATCGTAAATTGCTGAGTTTCAAGTTCTCCCAAATCATATAATTTTGTGTCGTCGTAACAATAAGTTGGAAAATAGAATGTGCTTTTGCAGCTAAAAAACAAATGACTTTCTGCATTTCACCCACAAACCCGGCTGGGAAAAAAAGTTGGAAAGCGGGGAAACATGATTATGGCCATTTATTGCTTTCTCACCGGAAGGACGAATGTCTCGCTTTCTGAAAAAGAGAAAGCGCAGCCACTGGGACAATAAGCAAAAACAGATTTGCGCTTAGGCTCACTCACAGCGAAAGAAATAAACCCTTTTTCTAACGAAACAAGTTGTCGGATGCTGCACAGATTTTCTCTTTTCTCTGGAAGGGGAGCAAGGAGGATGGGAAAAAGAACAAAGTGGAAAATCGATTGTCCTTGAAAAAGGCAATGTGCCCATACTTACTTACTTTTCATCTATTATTCCCACACAAAAACAGAGACCATTGGAATTTTTCTGGCTTTTCTATAGAAGACCAAGTGAGAAAAGTGCAAGCAGTAACTTAGGGAGGTACTAGACAAAGAAAGAAGCATTACTTCTCATTCCTGCATAAACTTCAATGAATTTTGAACCCATGGCCACTCAACTTTATTTTCATTTTCCCATCATTGAGGAAAGTTTTGAGACTTTATTCCGTCGAAAAGAAATTGAGGCTTTCTAGGGTACTTTGTTAAGTGGAGAGTGCTCATAGTTCAACTGCTTTTTACTAGAGCATCATCACCATCAAACATGGTTTTACTGATCCAAGGAAGGAAAGTGCATGGGCGGAGGAAACAGAGTGAGAGAGCAACAAGGAGGATGAAATATAAGAGGGTGCTTCCACTAGACAATGAGGAGAAAGCAAAATTCTCTATCCTTAAAATTACAGAGGCTGCATGAACCGGGAATACGAATGAAATATCTAAACTTAAAGATTGGGCACGTTTCATTTCTCCCCAACAATGTTTCCCCTTCTTATTTGTAAAATCGTATGACTGACCATGTTTTTCCTCACTTTACTTACGTAGGTATGTA
>JAHZNI010002019.1:0-18133 GCA_027744415.1 Seira ritae | reverse complement strand
GGCTTTAGGCTCATCTCCGAAACATTACTTCCATTCCATTGCATTACATAGCAAATGTATGGCTCTGTTTTCTCACCATTCCTGGGGAAAGTGGAAACAAAAGAGGAAATGTTGGAATGAATTGGGAATTTCCTAAGCTGTATAATAAATTATTGTACAAAATAAATAACATGGTTTGTTAGGATTTTGGGCCAAGAAAAATAAATTGTTAAAGCAAGAGGAAGAGTCAGAACACGGAATATTTTGTATTTGAAATCTCAATAGAAATAGAGGCTGCCAAATCACACCAAATTTACTTAGTTTCGTGTATTGAAGACACTGCACTGCACTGGTTAGCTTGTTTATGCAATAGGACTAGTTACCCCAAGCGGAACACGTGAATTCGTAGAAATGACGAATGCTTTCCTCCGGCAACATCCTTATCAGCGTAAATTGCCAAATATGAAAAGAGACAAATTAGAGTTGTGTTTTATGTTATAAACGAAAATACCTTTGAAAACAGCAAGTTCGATATCCTGTGTGAGCTAAACCATGTTTTGGCAAATTGTTAGAGTTGTAAATCTCCATTCGTTTTATGGAAGACACATTTGAACACGAATAATAAATATGACCTATTATCAGTATTGGAATTTCCAAAATTCAAACGATTAGTTTATAACTGAAACATTTTTAGCATCCTTGCTTTTAATTATTATATTTAATTGTTTTTGCTTCCTATTCCTAACTGCAGTTAACCTACCCACGCTAGTTATTTTACTAGCTGTCCAACCAGACAGCTTGTAAAACTTTCATCAGAATTTTTCTTCTGATAAAACGATGATGTCCATTTCAATTTATTGCTTTCTCTTAAACAATAGAAATCACCCCAGAAGAAGAATCATCACTCCACGCTCAACTCGAAAAGTGGTAAAAATGGAGCAAACAATGTCTGTTCGAATTGCCCTCGTGTTGCTCGCCGCAGCATTCCTTGCATCAACATCCACAATGGTAGCTGTCAGTGCACGTTATCTGCCAACAAGGAGTCAGGAGGATCGGTTGGAAAGACTCAGAGAACTTTTGAAAGATGTAAGTATGCTTCATCATTTCCATGCGCTTCCAACATCTCTAAACTTGATTATTTTCCAAAGTTAGTTAGTTGGTGTTTACTATTTTCTCAATTTGCCGAGAAAATCTTGTAAAAACAAGATTGGGTTTGGAACTGGAATACCAGCTAGGGTCTTGATAATGATACCAGTTATGACATTGACATAAGTAGAAAATGGAAAATGAGAACGAGAAAAGCTAACATTGAGTTTAGCCATTAAGTAAAGCTCCGTTTCAGTTTGGGTTGGATTTAGATGGGAAGGCAGTCAGCCAAAAGTAAGAAGGAATGAATCCTTTGAGTCAAGTGACCTACCACCGAGTCACCGCTAAAAGATCATGCCATCATCATTAGCAAAAGATCTCAAGATGCTATGAGTAGAGTAGTATTCCTCTTTCTTTCTCGCTCTTTCAAGCCGCTATGATCATTATCACTCACGCTTTTATCCTGGAAAGCTTCTGAACCGAAGAGAAACGAACGAGAGGAAGGAGTGAAATATGAATGGAGGGCTTTGGATATTTTGGCCTTCGTGCAACAAATTGAAATGATAACGTGCCAACTTAAGTGCTATTTGCTCAACGGAGAAAAAATGTTTGCAAACTTAACTAATGATCTAAAGCTTTTATCTTACCCTCGTGGCACGGGACAAGCACCTACTCATACATATTATGACAGAACAGAGGATGAGAGGATATTCAAGCAGGGGCAAACTTTTCCATTTTTTTCACTGGAAAGCGTAAGAAAAGTTGGGATTGTAGTTGTAGGTATTTCAAATTCAAAATGGAAAAAAATATATTATGGAAAATGCGTCAGAAAATAAAATATAAACTTTTGTCTCTCGGTTTCCGCACCCCAAGTCAAACTCAAGCATAAACTATTCAAAAAGGTTTTACATTTACAGTAATAAATATTTTATGCTCATCATTTTCTTTTCTTATCTCTTCCCCAGCTTTTTGACAGCGACTATGAGCACAACAACAGGGCTTATCCAGAAGTTCCGGTGATGCCAGAGAGAGCTGCAATCTTCAAGCGGTCCGTGGGAGCACCCTTCACATCTGCAGGGATGATTGACCATGATTTGGCGAAGGACATGATCTCTTCCTACAGAAACGGAGACTCTGCATCTGTGGTCAACCCCGGAAACGGCATGGTTCAACTACCTGCTGCAGCAGCGTACCCCGTCACTTCTTTCGGAAATCCGGAGAGGAAGGTTATGAAGTAAAAAGATTTTCATTCTCCTTGTTTTACTACATACAACCAACTGACAAGAACAAAAAGGGAAGGAATGCTATTTACCTCGTCGAAGCGTAACGTGATGAAGAAAAAAAAGTATATTAAAATATAAATATGATAATGTTTGTATTTAGAAGAAAAAGAAGTTTTTTGCATAAAAACATATACATTTATTTTCCTCGATCTAAGTTTATTTTGGTCGGGATCGGATCAGGACTTCAGAAAAAATATGATGATGATGATGATCTCACCTTAAAGAGGAGTTTAAATCACATACAAACGAACTAAAAACTACCAAAATATTCAAGAGAAAAATAGTTAGTTCATGCTTTATTCATTTTCTTGGAAATAGAAAATTATGAACTACTATAGTGCTCACAACGGGTAAAATGCTTGCTCTCTTAGACTAAAAGCAAATAGATGTTTCTAGTTAGTTCAAAGTAAATAAGTAGGTGTGTATCTTGAACCTTGGTTTAACTCTGGATTTATAATTAATCCATCCTACCAAAAATATACTAAGTATCTTTAGATTTAGAGCTGCTACATAGTACACACATAACAGAACTGTAATTTTGAAAGAAAAAAATATAAAAAAATAAACTTAGTGAGCTCTTCTTCTCTTAGAACATACAAAATAAATAAATAGAGTAATAAAAAGCAAATAGGTAATTCAAAATGTTTTTGACACTTTCTCAATAATAATATACCTCTACACCCATCCGAGTTCTCAAAGCTTATTTATAGCTACGCAATATGTAATGTAAACATGGGAAATATTTAGATTTAGAACCTAATATTAATTCACTTTGCTTATGTTGATTTCATCTTCACAAACATCTTCATACTTCATATATTTCCTTTGGACGCTTGATTTGAATTCATAAAAAATGTTCGCTTAAACTACCAATTACCAATTCATCCCCCCCAATTGTATTGGATTGAATGTCCGTCTAAATCTAAATGGTCGTTAGCGTATGTCACAATCATTTTATGGAGTCGAATATATTTCACTGTAAAATGCATGATTTGATGGCTACTCTTGATTGGTAAAAATAATAAAATTAAACACAAAAAATATATATTTATCCTTGTCCAACTTGAATACTTTCCAGCATTGAATACTTAATAAATTTAACTTCTGAGCATGCACAAAGTTCTCAATTACTTGCTCAAACTGCATCCAAACTCATTTACTCTTCTTCTTAATGCAATAATTACTAATTGATTTATACCATCTTGCTCCTTGCAGAAAGTGTTCGATTCAAATTGAATTTTGCATCCAAAAAGTTCACTAATTCTAATTTCCTGAAAAACAAAAACTTCTTTATTGAGACCCTGCCCTATTCTGTTTTATTGAATTACCACGTGCACAGCACAGAAAGAATGGAATCGCTTTCTATTTCAACCGGACATGTTAACAAAGAAAAAAAAGATATTTTTAGCATGTCCGGTTGTCACATTCCAGGGCATTGAAAGTGAAATTGATCCGTATTCAATGAGATTGACCCAAATATGCAGTTCATCTTGAGATGGTGACCAAAGGGTTCTTAAAAGCATCCCTTGTTCCTGTCTCTGAAGGAGACATGAAGTTTTCTCTAGAATGTCCTACTTTTTCTTTCATTTGAGAGTAAACAAGTAATCTGGATGGATAAAGGTGGATACAGAGAAGATGAAGAAGGGGTGAATGGTGACGGTGACATAACGTGATGAATGTATGTAATGCAATGCCTTTCTAAAACGGAGTCTGTTGTATAACCCTTTCATTCATGATGATGCACAAGGGGGATCCCTCATTCATTTCATGAGCAACTTGAGTTCATCATATCATCATCATTTCTACATTTATTGTTTCACTCGTCTCCATTATAATTTTTAGAGAGTAGGGACCTTTTAAAAATATGAGAGTGATTCCAGGATTATTTTTGGAGATCTCTCTCATTTCTCCATTGCTCATATAAAAGAAAACAATTCTTCTGTCTTCGTGTTCATTTCACGAACTTGAGTTGACGAAAAGTGTTTAGCTTTAGCTGGATCACGGGAAAAGGGAAACAAATTGGTGGATTGTTTAGTATTCGAACCAAGCATACAAAATGATTCCCAGAAGCCCATCACGGGTAAGCCCTTTTTTGAAAAGTTACATAATTTTTTTAGTTCCATCGGCATAAGCTGAGCTGAACTTTGAATTTCATTATGGGAATTCAGGAAAAAATATATTCTCATAAAATATTCTGTTTGTTTCGCCCCATCATTCCTAGCAGAGGGGAAGGTGTGGAGTTACGCTTACAGTGACAGTGCTTGGTTCCCTTGTAGCGATAGCTTCCTGTGGAACTACACCTGTGTTCCAGCAGACTCCCGCTCAAGACCGAGGTGGTGGCGGTGGTGGTGGATGGATGGATAGCTTTGCTGCTCTCAACCCCTTCGCTAGTGCTCCTGCTCCGCCCGCATATAATATTCCAGATGTCGCGGGATTTGGAATGTACCCACTTTGGTGAGACAGAATTCCTCATGGAAGATCACACGCTCTGAAGTAGAATATTTATTGAAGTGATTACTGAATAATTTTTTTACAGGAAATTCCACAAGTTTGACGGTCTCTCACTGAGACCCGTTCCATACGGTGTTGATATCGGCAAAGGACTCCCAGTCCCCCCAGACCCACCAACGAACCCAATCTCCTTCTACTCAGGACCCTCTCCAGCTGGAAACGGACCTCCAATGAAGAATAGTTAGTGATTTTTCTTCACATTATTTAAGCATTTTAACAATGTAATTTTCTTTTGGCCTTAAATCAACTAAATATATTCTAGGCTATGGTGCTCCTGCAGCTGCTCCACCAGCCACCAACTATGAGATGTCTCCACCATCTCAACCACCCAACCCCTACAGTTACTCCGCACTTGCCGCTCCACCAAGCTACGGAGCTCCTCAGCAAAACCCGCAAATCATTAACTACGTCCCAAGCGGACCTCCACAGTATCCTGCCCCAGAAGCACCCCCAGCAAATAACTACGGACAGCAAGCTCCCGTAACCTTATCCTACCAACCAGCCCAAGCACCCAAATACAATGAGCCATCCTACAATGCCCCAGTATCAGCTCCGAGTTACGGAGAACCGCAAGCTTATGCTCCTGCAGCAAGCCCAAGCTATGGTGCTCCCATGAATCCACCTGCAGCTTATGACAATGGTGGAATGGGTGGAATCACCATCCAATTCTCAGCCCCAGCTTCCCAAAGCTATGGAATGCAGCAGCAGCCAAGCTATGCCGCATCATCTCCTGAAGGTAAAATTCAATAATAGTAATAGTAATTCATCTCATAAAAAAGATCTGTGCCTTGTCGGTCTTGCCAATTACGCTAAGTAAACTAATTTTTATCCTTTTTCATTTCAGCCGTATACCAGATGCCCGCATATAGTGCTATTGAAAATCCCATGACTGTGAACTATCAGCCTGATGCAAAGCCAATGGACGGAGGCTATAGCAGCGGCAGCGGTGGATATTACAAACGTAGCTCGTTCGAGAATGACGCGAGTAAAGATGGAATCATCTCCAGTGATGGTAGTTTCCAGCCTTAATTATTAGGATGTTTAAAATATTTCTTCTTCAAAGAATTATTTATTTCTTATTTATAACCTAAGAATCGTTAATATTGTTTTGTATGTAAAGAAAACGAGTGCTCATTATCATGACTATGACTCATTAAATATGTATAAGAGTACGTAGGTATTCCCATTGTTGTTCTCTGGTTCATTGTTCATGATCAAGAATCAAGCTTACTTGCCCATAACGTGACTTGCTCCCAGATCAAAAGCTGCTTTTATTTTTTTAACATGGCATAAGTTATTTTTATTTCTTTGTGAATGACAAACACAAATATAACTTGTTTCAGGGCTTGAACCTTCCGCCACGAGAAAGATGATGACATAAAAATGAGTATGTGGGCTATAAGTCCCTTGTTCACTTTCATCAGCAGGGAAGCCAGTATCATTTTGATTAATATGCTGGCTGGTTTCGGTCAACTACATGAATCTATACAGTACAACATTTTTGGCATGCGTATCATCATGGCTTATCAAGAAAAATTGCAAATGAAGAGTATTTTTTCAAAGATTATCTAGATTAGACTCAATCACGTAAGAAGTGGCAGTAAATTATATGGTCAAGCTCGTTGCAACTGCACATTGTGGTCCAAGGGCGGTTTTTCATTTTTTTTGATGATCACTTAAGTCTGTGTTCTTTCTGAGAGAGGAAGCTAATGTCATTATACGCGTTTTTTGCTGATGCCCTTTAATGCTGAGACTCATGATACATGAGAAGAGTAGTGAATAACTGCATATTAAACTGCATTCCAAAGTGGTTTGACGGCTTTCACTTAAAAGAGGCATTTTCTTGGTAAGTATACGTCTAAGAAATATTATTGCTTCAAATCAGATTCACTTTTCATGAGTTAATGTTAAGTACCTAAATGCGCGATCATGAATCATGAACTGGTAAAGCAGTAAAGGCGGTAGACTAACTATTTTCTGAAATGAGAAAAAATATCATCATTTCGTCTGGCAAAAAATAGACATTTTACCTTATTTCTTGCAGTATTAAAATAATTTCAGACTTACCTTACAACAAAAAATAATAAGATACGCATATGAAAGTTCAAATTCATAAAGCACTCATTGCTGACGCAGAAGAATCGAAATTTCGAGAGGAATTCAAGGACCTATCAAATTCCACTTTAATGAACAATTACAAATCGGTCTGAAGCTTGCCATCAACTTGAATTCATTTATTCTGCATAAACATGTCATCCAACAAGATTTCCCTGGCTTGGTTAATGCATTAAAATCTAATTGATGATCATGCTTTATAATCAAACAATCATTTTTAATATGTTACCTGTGCATTTCCTTTAGTGTTTGACCAAAATGGTCACATTTATTTATTTTAAAAAATTCATCTGAAAAATGCTGAAACAAAAAAAAACGATCCAATCGGCACAAGGTAAGAGGGAAAGATTATTAATGCACATACAAATAAGCTTCTTTGTTCTTCATCTCTGGTCAGAATTAGGACAAACGGAGGAGAGGAAACCACGCTAATTTGAATGATGTAGCAATATTTTATGTACTTTTTCAACCGCAGAGTTTAAAAGTTTTGCAGAAACACGCAGAGGATTCAGTTCCTTTAGACAAAACCATGATAGCGATAATTCTTCTTAAACAAGTGGTCAGCTATTTAATGGTTTGAATTTTAATACCTCCGTGACAGGAATAGCCGAGATTTTAGTAGCATTTTACTCCTGTAAAAGGATCTTTAGTTGGTAATGCTGTTATGATTTAACTTTCAAAGTCACGCAAAACTTTAAACTGATGTGATGTGAGAAATCAGATCTTATCGATAGCGACTAGCAACTCGACTAGCAGAAAAGTACCTAAATCGTTTTGAAACAGATAGCTAACGGCTAATGCTTCATGACATGATAGGGTGAGTAGGTGTTCAAGGCGGTGTTGCTGGTGCTCGCAACTGCTCACCATCATCATCTTATCATAGTCATGAGCAAGTTGACTTTTTCTTTAAATTGCCTTTCCTCCCCATATGCCATATGCCCATCATGTTTTCGTAATATGTATCATCATCACTAATTTTTTCATGGTCATATATAATATTTTTTATTTGTTCAAGTATTTTGAAAAACCATGCACACGTTCTAATGCTTCTAAATAGAAGTGGGACAAGTTCAGAAAATGACCTGAAGCACGACTAGGAACGGAAGCGTCATTCAAAATCATTAGATTTTTTACTTACCATGAGAATAGCCTCCTCGTGCTAGCATGTCATCAAACGTCTGCCTTTTTTCGTCTGACAAGCTAGTAAAAACTTAGAAAATTGCATAGCTAGGTACTCATGCAATGCAATCATTCTCACTTTCTAAATGAATTTACATAACTTCTACAATATTAACTTTCGCTAACTTTTCCCATTACCCGTCCATCCTCTCTCTCGCTTCTAATGAAAACGAAGGTGATCGTAAAAGATAATGCGATGCACGTAAAAACAAGCAATGCTGAGAATGCTGCAAAAAAGTGGTATTCTCTGAGGCGTGTTCGCTAAAAAAACAGAAGGATTTTTTGCTATTGAATATCGATTCTTACGAAACTTTCCGTACGACTGTCGCTGCGTACAAGTTTTTATTTCTCTTTTAACAAAAAAATTTTTTTATATGAGTTTGTCACGTTTTCTTAATAAACAGGTAAAAAAATTAGTAGTGGAACAAGTGGCAACAAAACAACATGGCTATGGCTTTAACAAAACGTTTATGGTTGATTAAAAAAATAATACTTTTTCTTTGATATCTCATGGACTTATCGTAGGGTCACCATACTTAATTCGACCTCTTTTTCCTCTAAGTACTTTATAAGCTAATTTAAGCATAAAAACAGGTGTACCTTAAAATACCGGTCTTTTACACCAAAAGCGCTGTAGAGCTGATTAGGGATTTTACAAAAGAGTACAACAATGAAATCTTTATCTTTGGCATATTTTCAAATTATTAAGCATTATAAGCAAGCAGTCAAGATGACTTTTTCACACTCACTCATTCACGCACACGTAAATGACAGTTTTGCATTCATTTTTGAAGGAGAGAAAGAAACAAGTGTTTTTCTGAGTAAGTTCTCTGACTTAAGCGTACATTTTACGCACAAAACAAAGGAAGTAAAAAAGGAAACGGTTTTGTCAAGGTTAGATTTGTCGGAAGTTGTTAAATAAAAAAAATAAATTAAGTCACAATCTTTGTCACTTTATGGAAAATTAGATTAGACGAGACGAGATGTCTGATTTGAGCAGTTATTGAATTCCTGCGAAGTCATGACAAGTTTTCATTTAATATGAAGGAGAGCCATACTCTGGGCCCGGCGAACCGTAGTCCGTGCTGATGGTATTTGTTCCAATATCTCCAGCTCCGGCTGTGTAATCTATACCGCCAGCGCTAGCACCAGAGTAACCACCCAATGCAACGGGACTTGCGCCTCCGGCACCTTCGGCTCCCGGAGTTTTGTAGCGGATGAAGTAGACCTTGAAAAATTGTTAAATCGCGGTTCAAGAATCAGTGGGCCAAGATTAAATAGATTATTTTATATGAATGAAAAAAGTATGCACCTCAGGTTTGCTGGGCTTCGTTGGTGGAGGTGCTGGGATTCTGTAGAGATATTTTAATGAAATTTTTAAGAGTGACTCTTACGCAATAGTTCTAGTTCAGTAATAAAATTGATTCGGCATGTTATATAACTTTACCTGATTGGTGGAGCAGGATCAGGTTTCTTCACGAGCACATAGACCAAAGTCTTGGTCTCAGTCTGGGGCAATGGTGGAATTTCTGGGACCTCTGGAGGAGGAGGTGTTGGGGCCTGTAAATGAAAGGTGATTAGCAAAAGTAGTCAAACCTTATCTTAAAAAATGACTTCTTAATTACCTTGATGAAGATGATCTTATAGTGCTTCTGTGGTGGGGGAGGAGGAATCACTGGTCTTCTAGTTCTGGGTGCTTGGGGTTCTGGAGGTGGGACATGTACATAAACATGTTTATGAATCACTGGCGCTGCTCCGCCGCCACCAAGTCCTCCTGGTCCACCGAGTCCTCCAGGGCCTCCACCAAATCCACCAGCTCCTCCTCCGCTGTAGCCGCCAGCACCAGCTCCTCCTCCGCTATAGCCGCCAGCGCCTGCACCGCCTGGATAGCCGGAACTAAGACTTCCATATTGCGGAGATGGAGCACCATATCCTCCTATTCTATCTATTCTGTCAGTGATAGATGGACCATGATAACCCGCCTGGTTGGGAATATTGTACGAAGTTGGTTGTTGGAGTTGAATTTGAGGTTGTTGCTGCTGTTGCATTTGAATTTGAGGTTGCTGCTGTTGATGCTGCTGCTGCTGCAATCCAGGATTTTGAATTGTGACATATTGCTGCTGCTGCTGTTGTTGCTGATGGAGGTACTGTTGCTGATTGAAGTTGGGGGCAGCTGAGACCAGCATCCCAAAAGATGCCAGTACCTGAAGCACAGTAATTAATGGAAACATTCTTTTTGTGGGGACACCAAGGACAAAGATACTACGTTGCACCTGTGTCGGTACATATCTCATCTCCCCGACACGATATGTAAATCTTTAAAGGTTAAAGGGAACTTACCACAAGGGCCTTCATCTCTAAAGATTTCGTAGATTTGCAATGCACCTATTTAACTTTTTTTAACGGGAGCACAAAAGAATAAACAATCTTCACCGGACGAAATCTGATCGACTACTTGACCCGCACTACAATAATTTCTTGCTTTTTAAAGGTTCATCACAGTTTTTAGCAAAAAAAAATTGATATGCACTGCGGAAAAAAGTTGATGTACATGAGAAGAGCAGTGCACGTACAATAGTACTTACTTAGCTCGTATTTTATAAGAAATTCATAAATGAGCAAAAACAAGTTCTAACGCTAACCTAATGTTGATGACAATCGTCATATAGGATGGGTTCATTTGGGGTGAAGATCACTCGTAGGTATTCATTTGAAAAAATAAATATACCAGCAACCATCAACCCTATCGGGAAAGCATGCATGATGCAGCAATAAGCGTTTTTGCTTTCATCTTTGTTGTTACTTTTCGATGTTAGTCGAGAAGTGCATGATGATGTACTACTTCCTTCCGCTCACAACAACAACATTAACGCTGCGAAGCCCTGACGCTGCTGCTGCTCCTCGCTCGTGCCATTTGGGAGTTCAGCGAGGTAGTGGTAATTGCAGCACCTGTGCGTTGTTCATGCCTTTGCTTGCCTGCCCCTTGTCAATGAGTCTACCTCCCCATATAAGTCTATAATGATTCGATAATGCTGCATGATGATTCTTGGCTCTTGGCTCATTTTAGAGTTATTATAATGGATTTTTTACAAGAAATCATTGACATGAACTTCACAGACTCTATTATAGAGGCGGGGTGATATAGAATAAAATTTACTAAATTAATAAGGCTTTTAAAATGCTATATAGTATAGCGCAGGTCATTCATCATCATCTTAATTTTTTCCAAAATTTTAGTGTCGTTATTTGCATATGAAATGCCACTAGAATTCTAGTAATCAAACAGTTTTTTCGAAAGCAATAGGATGCAATTTTCCATTAGAACTATTACGACTTTGATTGTCATACATGAATACCTACGTATTGTGCGGTTATAACTTAATTGATCTAATACAGAAGCAAAGCAACAAAGATAAAGCTAATCTTGAGTGGATTAATTTAGTAAGTAATTGACCGCACGTGCATGGTGTAGCGGTAAATGTATCTGCATCACAAGCGCTAAAATATTCATATGAAAACATTGACCAGGAAGTCAAATCCGTAAATATCCATAATTATATCCATAAATGCTATTTCAGTACAATTCAAGAACACCGTCGACAATCGGTAAAATAACTCATCAATCAGAATCAGAGAAGCGAGTAAAAATTGAAAGTTGAGCCTTGTTATTGCTGTATCTGATTTGGCTGTGGTGAAAAGACAATGCGATTTTATGTAATCATAATTCACTAAATTGCACCATTGTACTCTTTGACTTTCTCAATTAGCGTTACATATTCAAATTCATTAAATACTTTCTACTAAGCGATCATTATATGATGACGATTGTGTGGTTACTTCTTATGGGGCAAATTGACACGATCCATGACTGACAACTTATGCAAAGATGTCAATCAATCCAAATCATTTGCCAGTTTCGTTATACATGATTCAAAGGCATTTTTTTAGATAATTTAAATATTTTATGAATCCACAGATTTCATTACGCAGCCAAAATTTTTGACAGATAGGTACTTTCACAATTCAGAAGTTTGGCAGAAATAGAAAATTTTATAAAAAAATCAGTGTGTGTAAAAAAGGGGAAATTCCCGAATCAAGTGATCAAATATACATTAATGACCTATAAATTACTTATTGTATCTATCATATTTATCCAATCAAGTTTTTGAGGTGATCTTGAAAAGATGTGGGGGTTCACAAAAAATATAATCTCAGGTGAAAGCTTTTAATTAGGCATAGATAGATCTCTACGCATCCCTTGACAAAAAGGGTGAGATGAATAAAAAAAACTCAAATCTCAGCCATATCAAATTGTCTTAAATGCTTTTAATTCTGATCCATGTTCAACTTTAGAATTAATCCATAAATTACACCGGTAGACGAAGATAATGTACGTGATCAGTGTACAAAAAGTTGATACAGATTTTGCACTAAAGTGGAATTTCAATAAACACTAAAAAGGCATTTTGAAAAGTTCAAGACGCTTAGAAAAAAAGTAACTTAGAATTTTAGAAATGGACGACAACACGTCGTGGCGGGCGCGTGCAAGATGTATTGCTTTTTTATGCCTGACAAATTTTAACAAAAAATGGAGCTACCTACTTTGAACCTTGAGTAAAAGGAAATATAATATCTCTAGAAAAGTCTGTAAACAGCCAAAAATTGCATACCTACATTTTATTAAGAAGTGAAATGTCAAAGAAAACTGAGAAAGTGGAGCATGGGAAAATGTAAATAATATGCGTAGACATATTTTATTAAATTGTGACTTGGGCGATGATAAATGATAAATATGAGATAGACAAATCGTTTTTTAAATTCACACGCTCCGGCTTTGTATTTTTTCCTTCATTCCGAAAAGGAAATGAAGTTTGTTCACATGCTCATATGTATTACATTGAGCAAGCTCATGCGCGAGGCGTGGAGGGCATTATGCAGGAATGAATGGGTGAAAATGAAAGTTTAATGCGATAAAAAATGTAATTTATAAAAAAATATTAATAATATGCATTCTACTAATTTATGTTTCTATTCAAAAAAATTATTTTCACACGTGGTAAGTATATTGCTCTCCATTTTTTCTCAATAGGAAATTCTAGAGTTTATGATGTAACATGTAGCGTTTATTCGACTGCAAGTTCTGTGTTGATTTCATGAAGATTAATAGAAAACAACTAGTCCCCATTGTTTAATAGATAGCAAGTAAACAACAAGAAGTTTGTACCGATGATGCGATACAATAATAACAAATTCATTTCTCTAGAAAATATAAAGCACATTGCACACAACTGCGATAGTAGCCACTAGCCAGTAGCTGCCAGTTCTGTTCTATCACTAATTTGAGTTGGCACTCACTGAACGAAATGAAAGTGCAAGTGGTTCACCAACTAACTCGACTGATCTTGAACTTGAAAAAAAGTCGAATAATAGAGGAGTTAAAAATGTTTGCTTTGTTAGTAGATGTGAATGCTGTAAGATTATTAACGTCAACGTTATGTTCAAGATCTTTGATTCATGGTTATTATACTACTTGCTACTTGCATATTGGCCGTTTACGTAAGAAAATAGTAGCTCATACGTAATCAAACGAGTTCGATAAAGACAATTTAGAAAAATGTTAGTTTGAATGAATTTATTTCAGTTCATCATAGAATTTATCTCTTGTATAATTTTTTAAAGAATAATGTAGTGTGGAGGCAGAGAGAAATGCCAAAATGTCGGTGGGGTGCAAGGATGTACTTTCCAACAGATATCGATGACATGACGCTTGCCGTATATATGATGCTTTAGAAAGAGACTGATGTGTGATGAAATAAGAGGAATCTATGTATCGTTTAGAGAGTTTAATGATGAACTCCCGCTAAAATATATTTTTGAATAGATAAAAAGTATAAATTAACACACAATTATTGTAAAGGTAAACAATTAAACAGTAAAACACTGATCATGCATATTACTACTACTTCCAAAAGAAATCTTTTTTTAATCCGCACCTCCAGCATATTTGAGCTGCTGAAGCAAAAGGGCACGTTGCTTTTCGAGTTCGCTTTCCGATAATTCATTTGTGTCTGCACTGCCTTCCTTCCTATGTTTACCTGACTTTCTATCCTTTTTTCTTTCCGATACGGAGTCTGCGGAACTTTCGCTCTAAAATTGAGGAAACAAAAGGCAATATAAAGTAAGACTTGAGTAAACTAAACTTGAGAGTAAACTAATTTTATCAATTTTCTCCTCCGCATGCTTGCTTACCGACGAACGAGAGCGCTTCTTCTTCTTTTTACTCCTTTTCTTCTTCTTCTTTTCTTTCCGCCTATCTGATTCAGACTCTGAGGAGGAGGACCTACTTTCAGATCTCGAACGGCTTGAAGATCTTTTTCTCCTCTTTTTCGATTTCTTCTTCTTTTTACTGTCATCTTCAGAATCGGAATCAATCTAAAACAAAAATTGACTCATAGAAAAATACTACATATTGAATTTAATGATTTCAGCCAATTGAGAACTGTTGAATTACCGGAGATCTGGAACGGGATCTGTCAGAGTCGGAGGAGGATGCGCGCTTTTTATGTTTCTTTGTCTTCTTCGCTTTCTTTACTCCATGATGGTGATGTCCACAAGTTTCGTCTTGCTCATGTACAAAATCCTAGAAGTACACAAAGAACATAGTGGCGTCAGAAAGAAATGCAATGCACCACCAAGAAATTAACAGGATATGTACAGACGTACCTCAAAAATTTTTCTGCGATCTGACTCTGAAGGTAGTGCCTTATAAGCATCCGTGTGCTCGACTTTAGCCTTTATTTCTTCCCACGTTGTTTGATAATCTACATTGAGGCTTTTGAATAATTCGATCAGGTCCTGCGCCATAGTCTTCAATCGCTTCGCTTCTTCCTTCAACTTTTCCTTAGCTTTAGCTTCGGCCTAAAATTGAGAAAAAAATATTATTCGTATGTGTTCACTGATCACCGACAATTTCGATTCGATTTTTGACAACTCAGTCATAAAAAGTACAATTTGTGTGTAGTTTAATATCGTACCTTTTCTAACAATGAATTGAAAGTCAGTTTTACATTTCCGGCATCTAACATAGCCGCTCTTTTGTCTTCACATACCACGGTGGCGAATTCTTCAAAAGTTGTACTTTCCTGTTGGGTTTCAAGTTTCGATATGAATTTGACAATGAACTAACATGCATACAATTTGAAAATACATATGTATGTGCATTCTAACAAAGATTTAAAGTTTGCAAAACCATCATTACCAGATCTGTTAAAAATTAAAATAATTGTTAACTGGTATTTACCAGAATCGCCAGAATGTATTCTACAAAAATCATTTAGTATTTCTTACTCGTGCCATTGCCATTGCTTACCTTTTATATGTCTTTCAAAAACAATCAAGGCATCCTCCTTATCCATAGCTAGAAAAAAGTACAGTATTTCGATGAGAATACATACTTCCTCAGATTTGACTTAATTTTATACGACTAAAATACCTAATAATTCTCTGTCCTGGAAAAATGTGGAATTGTCTAAAAGCATTTGCTGCGCTTCTTGCCAAGTGGTTTGATGAGTTATACACGTCATGCCTTCAAGTAAGGAGCCCAATTTCTTCATATTGCGCTTCTTGGTAGCCTTAGCTTCTTCCTTTTCTCTTTTAGCAAGAAGAACTATTGCATCTTCGTATATATCTCGTCTGTCTGCATCTGGAACTGACCTCCATACGTCCATCGTACCAAACATTTCTTCACAGCGGTAATATTTCGTTATACTTGTCATTTTCTCGTTATTTAGCAAAAATGCTTCTAGATTTTCTTTGGCCTTCTTTGCCCTCTTCCTAGCTTCTTCCCTTTCGTCTTTCTGTTTCTGGATTTTGTAAGCATTGAATGCCTGTTTTCTCTCGTTATTTTTTTCAAACACTTTGAACCGAGGATCGCGATTGCAGAACTTTGTCACTTGTTCCCAGGAAGCATTACTAGGGACGTTCTAAAATATCCAGACATACATAAGTATAGTGTAGTAAGTAATTAAGTGAAAGAAAAGACAGAATTTCGAATTTTCATTCGCGGACAATATTAATATATTTAACCAAAGTATGCAATGCAGTATGAAAATGCACTTACTTTATCTCTTAGTAGTTCTTTGAAAATTTCAGTCGCTTCTTTTTTGTCTTTGACTTGAGGAACTTCAGGCTTCTTCTCAGGTTCATCCGAAGATTCGCTATCACTACTGTCGCTCTTATCTACAGTATTATCATCCGCACCTGAATCGGCTATTGTGTTATCATCAGTTGCGGAACTCATTCCTATACTTTGTCTACTTGAATCGTCCATAGCGGATACGTCAACTGCGGAAGGCCTAAATGTGGGCATCATTCTGCAAAAAATCAAAGTTTAAAATAAAATGAATTGAATTGGTTAGTCAATTATGATGCATTAGCACAATCTAGATCACTTACGGAGGAATTACTGCAGGTGGGACGGTTACTCCAGCAGGGGTAATACCAACAGGCACAGGTAATGACATTGGTGGAACCTGCATGGGAGTCATGGATGCAACGGTGGTAGCAGGTGTCGAGGCAGCTGGAGGGATGGCCACAGAACCCGAAGCTTTTGCTTGAACTTCAGCAGCAATTTTCTTTTTAATCTCTTCGAGTTCTGGAGGGATTGTCCATTGGCTTTCTTTCGTAATAATATTTGAAAAATAGGTTTTTCCCTGGTCTGTAGTATATTCTTTCCATGGACATAAGTTGAGCAATTTTTCCGTAGGCGTTTTTAATTCTTCGGGCTTCTCCCACGAGCTCTGCTTGGTTTTGCTGTTGTAATAATAAGTCCTTCCATCGGGCGCTTTGTGTTCCGTCCAATCACTTGAAGTACTTGCTGGCGAGGGCGTCGCCGCAGGTATTTGCTGGGCTGTTGGGGCAGGTACCACAGGTGCAACAGATCCTGGCATGGCTCTAAAGACAAATCGAATAAAGCGTCAAAATGGCAAAATAATTTTGAAATTCGGGTAAGGAAGACTTTAATGGAATTATAATTATGGCGTCTTACGCCGTAGGGGGTGGAATATTTATCCCCATTCCAGGCATTGGCAGGCCCGGAATAAAAGGAGGAAGACCTGGAGGCAGTCCAAACGGAACTCCGCCCGGAGGTTGACCTGGTGGAGCTGCCATTGCTGAGCCGGCACCAAACAACGCACCTGGCATCATCATAGGCGGATTACCACCAACAGGATTCATTGTAAACTAGGCTATATCTACTATTGTTTCAAACTCAAACACTAAAAATTTATTACTAAACAGCACTAATTGGAAAGGTTTGCACTTCAATGCTCGAGCTGTTATTCTATTAGTTAGCAAAATAAAAAGTGGATCACAAAAACACAAATTCAATGTAGGTAACTAAAGACGCGCATTGTTTTGCCCTAATATACAAGCGTGCAACTTGCAACAATGACTTTGTTAGTTCCTACCATCATAATGCACAAGTGGGGTACAAACTGCAAACTTGATTGGTCATACAAAAAACTAAACAATAATAATAATATTACGAGATAGAGGATGATACGTAGTTGCCACTCAAGATCAAGCAAGCTAGCAACTTCTTACTAACAAAAAATTATAAGTTGCTGGCGTGTAGCTGTTTGTTTACTTATCTCCAAAATCACCCCAAAATAATAATTCTTTAAAATACTTTTGTTTTAAAATTTTAAATACTCAGGTAAGAAGTATAAGGACTAATGACAGGCGACCACGTATAACTTCCCGTCACGTCACCAGCCACACGGACGAAGGAACGGTACCATAATTTATAATTAAGTTTAACATGTCACTTGGAACTGTCAAAGGAATCGCTCATAATTTATTCTCTAGCATTTCACATGAAAATGTCAATTAAAATATCGGCCACATGATATGTCTCCAATTTTCCTTCAGATTTCATTTCAAACCAAGCTTCATTCCAGTTCCAGTTCTAAAAACCTTCC
>JAHZNI010002018.1:0-25944 GCA_027744415.1 Seira ritae | reverse complement strand
CAAAAAAGCGCTTTAAAGCAAAACAGCAAAAGAGCAAATTTTTTTTCGAAAAAAGCGCTTTTTTCCCAACACTGATGACATACGTAATGGTAATGAAGGTACACAGTACACAGGACAATGGGATGCGTACCTGCTTGAGATGCATGACTGTTTATAAATAAACAAAGGCATCACTGAAGGAGGTAATGAGTTGTCGTTGCGTACGCATTCATTCTTCCTTTCTTTCTCCGAATTAAAGAGTGACTTTATGGACTTGTGGATCTTCTCTGTGCATATCTCACTGACACATAATTTTAATTACCTGCTTCATTCACCTGTCTGTATCAGTATCATATTTCATGGGTTCCGAGGGAAAGGATGGTCCAAATAAATGATTTTTCGTGTGACATTTTCTTCCCTCACAACTAAATACAACCCCAAAAACAAAATTTGGGTTTGTATGATCAAATGAAATCTAGGTGATATGATGTTGTCCATTCTGAAATGAGACCCAGTTTCTGGGATGATGATGATCTGAAACAACTCGCGGAGGAAATAATTTTAACCTTAAAACTTAAATCCCACTATTTGAAAGCTGCACCCTTTCAAAACTGCCTTACTTTTTGGGAGCTGGTAAAATCTTTTGAATTTCGCATCCTTTCTAGTTTCAACTGACTTATTTCAAATGAATGTGTATGAAAATCATTCATTTAGAAAAAAAGGTCCGTATAATAATCATGAAATTGCAGGTGCTAGTTCATTAATTTCTGTTTCATATAGCTTAGTTGTGTTGTGTTGCTTTTTTCACTCTCCTCCTCGACACTAGGCTTTGTTTCACCATAAAATGATTGAAGATGAATGACTTTGAGGAGTTGCTTTGCAATGAATAGAGAAGTGGAATTTCAGTCAGTATTGATTTAAAAAAAAAGCTGAGGGACTTTCGATGAGCCCCTCTGCAAAGATTTATCAAAGCTAATGCTTGATTATAATGTGCAATGCAAAGCTATAGCTATGCAAGAATAGAAACAAACAGTGATTAAGTATGATGTTGACTCTAAAGTTGAAGGGAACATGTAATCACATGCTACATCTCTCCAATCGCCGCTGGGCTGCTGAAAATTGTCTGAAGATTAGACAGCTTAGAAAAAAATGCCCGTGTGCCGTGTGCTGCTGCTGACTTACTAAGACAGAGTCGATAATCTCGAGACGAAAAAAGAAAAGAGTCATCATCATCATCATCATCATCGCAATAATTATTTTTTAAGGCTTAATATCCATTTAACACGTTGACAAAAGCATTGAGAAAGTCAGTTTGAGTAAGTTATTGCCCTTTAATGCGCACATTCATTTTTAAGGGATCTACGACAATGGCTGAACACGTCACATCAAAAGGCAATATAGTATTATTGCCTTGAGATCAAATCTTTCTCCCTAAAAAAGTTCTAATGGATGAAAGATGAATTTGGTGACTGACTGACTGACTGATTTTTTTTCAAATGTTGCTGCTGCTGCTAGATAAGTCCTTCAATTTCCCCTGCGGACCTTTCGCAAAACATTTTATTCCTGGTGGTGGTGGAGGGGGATTTTGAAAAAGAATATTTTATTTTCGATTTTCATCTTCTCATTTTGAAAGATGACAGGGAAGGACTCAGAGGCAATTTTCCTTTTTTTTCAGGCTTACCCCGACTGTTTGCTTTTTGTCTTTGGTAACTACCACAACCACACATTTTAAAGATGCACACAATGGAGGGAGACGTGTCGTTTTGTACATCCTCCAAATTTGCATGATCATGATCATCATCACATCACTGCAGTTTTAGATGAATGATGGGTTTGCGCCTCCAGAGAAAAAAAGTTTTTCTTTATCATTGTATTTTATTGTTTGAAACATTGAAGAAGCTATAATTGTCATTGTTTTAAGCATTACATTCACAAATAAGGACAATCTCATTAATTACTAGACGGAGTGTTTTTTTTTCTCTCTCTCTTACTCTCGCCGTGGGGAAAATGAGTGAAGAAAGTGGCAGAAAAGATGATCATGATCACCTCACCACGTTGCAAATGCAATGCAAGTACGTATTTCGCGTAGCTATTTACTTGTCGCTGTCGTTCTTCAACACGACACATTTTAAAGCATCATCATAATCGCATCATAGTCTCGTAAAAATTCATTCGAAACTGCATCAGTCAAGTTGAGGAAAGCGATTTTTTTTCGTTGCAAACAAAAATTAGGTGGTACGAGAAAAAAAATACCCTGGCTGTTAGGAAAAAAACGTGGCTATTGTTATCCCATATTGTGTTCGTCGTCGGTGGGGCGCACTATCTTATTAACTTTTATTCTCTTCTCTTGAATTACTGATTTTAGTAGGTTAAATCTCATGCTTTATTTTCTCCTTCCTTGTGAAAAATGAATGCTAGAGTCATTAACTAGGCATTGATCATCAATCCAATATAATATATATTATGTGTGCTCAGATAATTATTCATTCATTCAGCCTTGTTCCCTTGTCCACGTAAAAAAATATTATCCGAACGTTAAAGTTAAATACTATCACACTTCTTCGTTTTCAACTTTTCAACTGGCCACTGACCGACCAGCACTTTTCAATTGAGTGCTAAATTTTAAATGTAAGTAGTTTTGAAAGTTCATATACGAAAGTGTTTCATTTTTTTCAGAGTATAAAACAATGTACGTACGTAGAAGTGATAGTGAGCTATAAGTCATCGATACCGAGCGATTAGCGCCGGTGGAAATACCTCACAGAAGAAAACAATGCTCTTTGTTATCTTGCTGTTTACTGAAAAATTGAGCGTGATTGCAAAAAATATGGATGTAAAGAGTACAGGAAAAAAAATCCCGGCATTATGTGATAGTGATGATGATGAATGATACTGACTCGCAGTCACAGTGAGTCAGTCATGTTCATACAGACTTTGATTTCAGGCATGAAATAGTCATTTCTAACTTTATGTACTTATGTATTTACTCTAGAAAATGTACACGTTAAATACATAATGTAAACAATAGGATGAATCAAAGAGACAATCAATCGCCAAATTCTTACTTTGAAATGTGAATACCTGCTTAAGCAACTCCACTTGCATTTACAGCTAAGAAAAACATCATATCCTATAAATAGGGTTCAGTTTTCAGGATTCATTATTGGAAAAAATGCGTAGTTTGTCTGGTGGAAAAGTTATTGCGCAGATTCAGATGTAACCTAAAAACACATACTTCCTACCTGCCACTGTAACGTTGCCAGGTTTAATGTAACCTACTTGGGCGTAACCCGCCGCCGTTGCTGCTGCTTCTGTTTGACGTTTCTAATCTGAAAGGTCCAACTTTGAAATCATACGATATGAGGACGAGTGCATTTTTCACTGATAAAACTCGTTGGAAAGTTGTTTTGTCTTTCCTTGCGAATCTAATGGACTCATAAACTTGAGAAGAAATTGTAATGTCTTCGAAAACATGAAATTCATTTACATTTTACAGATACAATATACAAGCGCTATAAATATAAATAATGTATTGCACACAAGGTGGAAGCAATTAATTATTTTGCTTCCTAATAAAGTATGTGCAGGGCTCGTCTGCAAAAGTTGGGAAGGTCGAGGCTTTTCTTCCCACAATTTGTAAGTAATGTTCACTCTTTAATGCACGCGAGTATACATAAATAGCTACGCTCATCACCTTGGGTGGGATGTTTTATTTCCTGAAAGTAGTGTTTAAGAAAGCTGATTTCCCTTTTCATTCATTTTTGTAATTATGATTTGATGCAGCGTTAATATATCAACAAAATAATCAATGTTTTTCGATGATAAGTAATAAATCATCATCACAAGGTCCAAGCCAATCCAATCTCAGTCAGCCCAAAGGTTTTAAACTTTTAAGAGGAAAGTTCATTTTCTCTCAGAAAAAAATAATTATTTGATGATTGGACAATTTTTTTGAGTCTACATATATGCCTATATGCATGCGTCCAAGCCCATGAAAAACATACAAGGCATTTGGCTTTGCCATTGCCATCATCGAGAATGACAATCAGTGCGAATACAAAGGAGAAATCGATCGTTTTTTTGTTCTGCTTCTTATGCATACTCACTTTACTATGCACCTACGTTGGACCCATCCACATTTGCAATTATCATTGCAGGCAGAGAGTTTGATGTTGAGAAATTGATGAATTTTTTGAGCCCCATTAAGGAGGAAAAATTCAGAAGCCAGCAAGACTTGATTTTTTTTTAGTTTGGTTTTGGTTTGGCCAAACTTTGTAGGAAAAAATGCAAATCTGGGCAAAACGCAATTGGTTTTTCGAGAGTTGGTTGGTGGTGGGATCTTGGTTAAGGTGCTGTTGCTGTCTTCTTATTGTTATCTTCATTGCCGAGTAGCCTACTTATATTCCGGTCTTCATGCCATTACCGACCAACAACAACAACAACACCAACAAAAGATCCTTTCTACTGCGAATTTTTTTTCTTCTTCATCCGTCCGTCCCAACGACTAATGTTTTCAGTATGTTGTCACACAAAAAATTACTCTACAGATAATATTCTGTGCGTGCGTGTGTGGTAGTACTTAATACAGGCCCGCGAAGTTTACGTGAATGTAGCATACCAAAAAAGTTCTGATCATGTATGATCATCATCAATATTCAAAATATGTACGTCCTTTAGTCCTTGCCTATGTCGGTTTCCCAGATTAAAGATACGTAGACACTATCTGTGAAATAAAGACACATATCGTTTTCATGCAATATTTAAACCTAGAAAGAAGGAAAGATGAGATAAAGTTTAAATGGCAAATTTTTCTTGCAGCGAGTGGGAGGAGAAAAATGTGAAGGAAAAGTCAACACCATTTAAAGGCCCTGTCGCAGGAGTATCTCGCTGTAATGGTGCTGAATTGTTTTCTTCGATAAACTTACATACCTATATGCATATTAGGGATATGGAACTGCAGAATGCTTAGCATATTTTTTCAAAGAAGGAAATGAAAAAGAAGCATAAGCTGTCGCAATAATGTTCCGAATTAAAATTTATTGACAATTTTTTTTCCTCGCTCATAGCAATTTGCTGACTTTCTCTTGCACTTTTCATACATATCTCACGACAGAGGAAGATAAAAACTTAGTCATTTTTTTTGCTAATCAATCATTTATGCCTTGTGAACATTCAGTTTATGCGCCGTGTATGATATGATCGTGAACATGAAAAAAATATACGTATTCCTGTTTTATAGACAATTTTTTTAGCCTCCTCAGAAGAGAGGAGGGACGACGATGCGATTGCATTGCGAATTTTATAAAATATAAATTTGGAGGAGAAGTGAAACGTTCACTCAAAACTACTAATTATTTCACTGCCTTCCCAAAGGGAAATTCTATTTTGGATATGTTCACAGTTCTCAAGGTGCTCATGGACTTGTCAAGGTGATATTTTCCTATTAGGCAAATTTTACAATACGCGTCTTCCTTAAAACTCCCAAATACGGAGTACATACTCAATATTAGCCTACGTTGACGACTGACGACATCAGATCAACGGATGACTATGACTAGACTATGTACTTTTTATCATTCATGGCAATAATATCCATTTTTTGTGTGAAAAATTTATTGTTAGGCATGTATAAATCTACATATATTGCATAATTTATTTTTTTTAAAATGTGTGATCCACCCAAAGTTTAAGAACAAAGAAGAATTAATTTTCGTCTCTTTATATTTTTATCTCTGCAGTTTAATCTCTCTCTCTGGACAAACGTTTTTACATAAGCAGTGGATGTAGGGAGGGATGCATAATAATGCAATGCATCAAATAAAGTTATTATATTTTACAAGGATTGAAATCGATACGTGATAGTGATGTGATGATATTATTCTAATCGAGTGCAGTTTTACAAGGTGAACTAGATTTCATATCCATGCAAAAACATGAAGAACATGTCGGCGGCAGCGGCGGCACTACTTATTCCAAAAGTGTTTTCATGCATCTCATTATCATATTAAGAAAGGTGTGTACCACAACAAAACTGCATAGCAAATATCAAGCCATGTGAATATGTAATATGTATGCGTATAACCTTACACGTTTTTTTCATTCCCATAAAATCATTCCCAAATGACTCATAAAAAAACCACAGCCCAGTCATCATCATCATCATCATCATATCATCCTTCAGCTTTTCTGGAATTGGTCCAGTCCAAGTCCAGTCAGCTGGAGGCAGACATACAGTCCTTTTTGCGAAATGACTGGACTGGACTGTACTGAAGCATTTATAACGTCTGAATTTAAATGAAATGAAATGACGTTGAAAAATCCAATCAATTCCCATGGCAAGTACTTCCTTCATTCTTAGCCATTATGCATGCAAAGGTACATATGTATGTAATTAAAAACAGAGGAGATTTTTCATTTTTCCTTTTTTCACGATGAGTAGATAGTATGAGTAAGCGTACTAGGTATAATAATGTGAAGGAGTCCGGTTCTCAGGATCTTTGAAAAACCTCGGCCCCACTAAAGTATTCAATTTTTTCACGTGAGGAGATGTGATGTGATGTTCAAAGGAATTTTAAGATTCAAGTTTAGAGAGGGGATTTTCTGTGAACAAATCTGAGACTTAAAATATTTTTTTTTGTTTACAACAGCCTAAACCTTTGGTTTGGTTGTGCCACAAAAAAAGAATTTTGCATGACCTGGCACTACTGACACAGTAAACAGTATTAATGAGACATTGCACAGGTAGAAGTAAGTATATTGCATTGCATGCAAAGCAAAAGCGATTTAAAACCCCTTTGGTCATCATCATTACAATTCACAATTCTATCAAATGCTTTTTTATCATGGTCATAGCGGAGTTTTTCGATGTAGGCATATCGGTAACAGGAAGAATTTTTCTGTTTGAGGATAAGGATGCATAGATGTATGCATGCATACATGAGCATATATGAAAAAAATCCTCCTCAAGTGATTATCGAAAAAAACCAGGTGGATAGGTTGGT
Source organism: Seira ritae (assembly GCA_027744415.1). Lineage (NCBI taxonomy): Eukaryota > Metazoa > Arthropoda > Collembola > Entomobryomorpha > Entomobryidae > Seira > Seira ritae. The sequence goes on along the minus strand of JAHZNI010002018.1, from coordinate 18,964 downwards.
TGGTGGGTAGTTTTGCAAATGCGTGCAGCAGTAATAATGCAATTGCTAGGAAGGTGCTGCTATGCTCGCTCCTACACACATGAACCCAATGATGATTATTTTATGCTGCTGCAAGATGAAGGCAAGCAATCCGAGAATGAAGAATTCATAAAGCTGATGATGAGTGAAGAGGAGAAGATCCTCGACTTAAACAAGAATGGGGAAAAGTGTAATCTCAAGGGAAAAGGATGAAGAAAAAAGCTTTCGAATGACTGCACTGCACCCGCTGCTGCCACTAGTAGTCCTCGTAAAAATTGTATTTCTCTTAAAGCCATTGCCATTACGAAAATCTCTTAAGGACCATTTCAATGCAAAGGGGAAAAGAATAATTTTCTTCTAGTAATTCATTGATTGTTGTGAATTGTGAATGTATGAAAAAAAGGAAGAGAAGAAACCAGTCAAGTCTAGAGACTCTTCTTCTTCTTCGAAAAAATTAAATGAATCTCTGCTCTCTGCAGTGGAGATGCTCCTGCTCAGGTAAAAACCTTTTTTGCTCAGTTTGTATTTCGTAGTAATGCACGCATTCGTAGTAATTCGTACTGAGCTGAATTGCACACAGCTACATACAATCACGCAGGTAGGAGTGCAAAGGAATAAACATGCGTTAACATTGCAAACTGCAAGCTCGAGCTTGAGGAGAAGAGAGGAGCGAAAGACAAGCTCGTGTTCGTCTTGTTAACGAAGATACACGCAAGATACAATGATGATTGGGATGACGGTGTGATGTATTTTTTTTCTTGAAAGAAACCTGTTGTTTCATATAGAACTTTTTCTATCGATATCAAAAGGGCTCTCCTCATCTCATCTCATGAGCTGGTTCCGTAGTGGAATAACTTGTTCACTTTATTCTAGTTTTGGCTCTCTTGCCATCAACATAGGAGCGTTGCGTTGCGGTCGGTCAGAGCGTTGAGGCCGTGTTAGGAACATGTGCATTAGGTACTTCACTCACTTTTTCCATTGTGTTATTTTCCCTTCTGTGTTATAATAATGTTTCCTAGTGTGTGTCAATATTTTACCTGAGGTGTTTTTTGGAGGAAAAAAAGGTTCTTTCCTTTGTGCCCTGAAATATTTGGTCGTGCTCACCTCGAAACATTTTTTTTGAAAGGTATTGCGTGGAAGAGGAAGGATAAGAAAAAGTACGGAAGATCCGGCATCTTTGTTTCCGCAGCAAAGAAGACTCCAGTAGTGTTACCTCGACCTCCTCATACCAGTGTTGACCATTCACTTCTTCGGAATTCCTAGACAAGGTCTTCCGACTATAAAGGAGGATATTACATTTTCTTGTTCTTGTTGTTGTTCCAGGAACTCCTATCTTTCTTATGGTAAATATTCAGGTTGAATTTCAAGACAATCTCTGCCAGTTTAGTTTGAGGTCACTCCATTCCTGTTGCAAACTAAATGAACTTTATTTTGACCATTCTCAAAAACAAAACTCGGTTACTTGAACTCAACTAAAACTCTTTTGACAGTGACAGGGAAAGAAAAATCAGTGAGGTGAAGTTCTTATATTTTTTTTGCAATGAGAATGAGACACACACTCCGTTTTTCAATGCAAATTTCAAACGTCTGTGAATGAAGAAAAAAAGGAAGGCTTGTTAATAAAAAAATACATATACTCATATTGTATATTGCATTGTTGCTTACTACATGCATCGTGTGAACTTGTTCTTTATTGTTATTATTACCGTGTTTAGTTGCTAACGATAACACTTGTTGATTCGGATCTCCTTTTGTGGTCAATGTGAAAGACACAATCACTCTAGGACGCTTTCTTTTCACTGGTGCATTTTATTATCAATGTAAAAAAGCTCTTTGGGACACAAAAAATAAAACGAAAAGGAGAGACTTCATGTTTTTATATTTGAACTAGAGAGTGAACTGCTGAACATAATATTTCATTTCGCAAAAAAATTATATTACTGACAGTGCGACCATATATGGACGTTTCAAGTTTGTATGGCTTCACTCCTTTTCGACTTCAATCCAATTCAATCCACCTGTGTGCGCCTTGCCAGTTAAAAGTGTACTATATAAATTAGCTCCGCTTGCATAATTAGTTCCGAACAATGTAAGTGCATTTATTGAGAGATGTACAAGTTTAATCAGTTGATTAGTGCATGTAATTCTTTAAATGAAAGAGATGAGATGACATGACATGAATTGATTTGAGACTATTTAGCTACAAACAATCTAATAAGTCATATGAATCGATTGCCTTGCAAAAATACACTCATTATTAAATTGACTGACTGAGGGCCAGTCCTCGTCATCTTATTGAGTAACTCATTTATCCCTCCTAATATTTTCCCAAGGCAGATCAATAACACCTTTCCAATTAATGCTACGCTGAAAGGCCATCGCACGTACAAGAATTTGAAGGAAAGAAAAGGGATTAAAAGAATATAGAGATTCTCGTGTCCTATGTGCGAACTACAGGATTCCGCATCCACAATCCACATGCAGAAAGGTTCGTTCGTCGTGAGCCATTATGGCCATAAGATCAGTCAATGTACAAGTTGACCCTGGGACAAGGGTACTTTCCACAGTAGCACCACCACTATCACCCATCAAAGTGTTATCTCTGTCGTCATTCTCATCTTCCTCCAGACTTGTCTCCCACTCTCCTCTTGCCACTCCTTGTGTTTCGCTGCAGCAGCCGCTTGAGCTTGTGACAAGTTGTTGGCATTGCCATAGCCAACATCGTTTGAGTGATCTGACCTGAAAAAAAACTGAACAATACAAGAATAGTCAGGAGAAGTAGTATCTAGTACTTTCAGAAAAAAAAGGTTTTTGGGGTCTTCGTGATCTTAATGGAGAATATAAGAATGCATCATCATCATCTATCACCAACACCGCTCAAGTGATTGTTGTTCCATTACAACTCACCTTTACGAAAAAAAACAGGACAGTAACAATATTATATTTTTTTCTCTGAACTTTCGGAACAAACAACTTCCACCTTATCTTCTGTGCTCGTTTACATAAATGCATTATTTTTTTTTCTCATTCTCGTTTTTACCAAAATCTCACCTTCGTGCAACTAACTTAGTTACTGGCAAAGAGATCTGACTTGTGGTGTAAGCAAGCAAAAGTGTGTTCGTCGTAAGTGCGTGCATGTGTGAGGCAGGCAAAGATGGATTTTGTGTCCTATTCAGATTCAGAACGAGAATAATTGTATGCATTCACAACAACAATAAAACTATTTATATATACATTTTTGGATCTTTACCAGAGATCCACGAAAAAAATAAAGTTTTGTCCCATGTTCGCATGCTTATATGCTCACCTTGAAAGTGATTATTACATTCTCCATTTAAGATTTCTTTTTTGGTCACAACGGGACACCAACTATTATCGTATTTTTGTCAAAGAAATTTTTACATCTAATTTTCTATGCACTCTTCAGAAATAAATGATTGTGATAAAATATAATGCAATGCATGCCCAATAATAATTCTCTATCTCGCTCTTCTTTACCTTCAAACGACCAGCTTAGACCATCATCGAAAAAAATATGTTATTATTAGCGAACTATATTTATCTGGACCAAAATAGAATCATTCATTGAAGCAAACACAATCCTATCACGACCACGACGACAAGCGACGAGAGCGGTCGTCAATCCCACAGGATAATTTTTTTATTTTTGTTTGTTTAACAAAATTGGACGGTGCGTTACTATCAAATCAAGAAAGTAGATAAATGAACTTGTAATATTTTTTTTCAAGTGAAGTTGTTAAACAAAATTTTGAACCTAGACTATACTTTGTACTATGTTCTGCCCGTAAAAAATTTTGCTGACTTTTTAGTCTCAATTTTTTTTTAAATTTTTATATTTTACTGTGCTTTTGGACGTTGCACTAAAGGTAAGAAAAAAAGTTTCTTTCTGTTCTCATCATTTTTCTACCCAAAACGAAATATATAACAATGAAAGAGAAATATGATACTGGCTGGGTCGTTTATTTTGTGGAGGCACGAAAAGTAGAAAGAAAAACTTTCAAGGATATTAAATAGATGGATTGGATTTGGATGATCATATTTTAAATGAAAACTACTAAAGTTACAACAAAAAATGAAAAGCTCTTCTTTTTGTCCCATGTCCGTTCGCTCGCTCATTTTTCTCATTTGTCTTTTTTTGATGCGTGTGTGACCTGCGATGATTTTCGTGGGATGCAGTTTGAGTTTGAGGTGTGAGGAGAAGAATAAATTCTTGAATATTGTCAAAAAAAAATTATTATGAAGTTTAAAACATGCCGTGAATTCCAAATGAGAGTGGACATTCTCCTCTCAGAACTAACTTGCATATTCATGACTAGATATGATTAGCCTTTACACAGATTTCCAATTCCTTTGATGCGAATGTATTGTATGAATGTAGCAATATTTTTTCGCAAAACACTTTTAAAGTGGCTTCTCAAGGAACTCCTCTTGATTTATGATATGGGGGGATCAATTCAATATCTTCTGCCTCTCGGTCAAGAAAAGTGATCTTTTGAAGGGCCAGCATTTTTTTTGTTGGCTGATCTGTTTTCTTTTGTTCTCAGTTTTCTTACATGCATGCATACATGAATTTAGTTGGATGTAAACAAAGTTTACATTAAAATATATCTCTACACCTTCCTTTCTCATGGCTTGATTATGATGATGAAAACATAATTTATTGTAGAAGAAAAAATCTACGCGTTTTAATTAATAATTTATAATTGAATTAAGTTCACCGAAAAAAATTTCATCCACAATTTCAACTCAGAAAGATTAAAATATTTAATTTTTTTTAGTTCGACTGCATCCACAATAAGATTGTATAAGGATTTGCGTATTCATTTAATATCAATAAACTTGAAACACAGCAATAATAACATACATACATATTCATGCATGCACAATGCACCTCGCTGCGATTTTCAATATCGTTCTTCAGCCAATCTAGTAAAACGTTCGCAAACTCGTGAACAATTCATCATGAAATTAAAAAGAAGTAGGGAAAAGTGTTCATCCTGACTCCAAAAAGTACTGGCGGTCTTGGCACGCTCAACCAGACCAAAATTTTCACGTCAAGCTTCTGACTGTATATGTATGTACATATGCCCTGATTAATATTTCAAAAAAAAAATTAGATTACATTTAGTTAGCAAAAGATGATCATATTTTTGCTGAACTTGGCACTAAAACGTTTTTGGACAAGTGCGTAAATGCACTTGTTTTCCTTTTGGCATGAGAAAAAAAGGCGTGTGAGAGGGTTGTAAAGAGAACATTATATTATGATTACTTATGATGACTATGATCCTGTCCCTTTTTTGGATGCTTTCAATGGGCATTGTATTTTCTACGTCATCATCATATCATCATCGAATAAAAAAAAGTGTTTCAATGAAAAAATATTTTTGATGGGGAGAAATTATGCATTCAAATAGGTACAGTAGCTCAGTAATAAAACATGTTCGCAATTAAAAACCAGACCAGGTGAAGTGTATTTTTTGCGGTTTGGAAAAGACCTCTCTTGTAATATGCTAATCTCTTCCGAAATTAAATCAAGCCGACAAGCTTGCTTGCCTTCTCTTTCCAACAGAAAAAATATGAGTCTTTGAAGGAGGTGAGATAAGTAAACATATTATCTGGGTAATTTTTAGAGTGTTCATGACCACTCACTCGCCATTCATCAATAAAAATAAGACGGATGGCAAAATGGCAAATGACAATGTAATCCACTTTTCTTCTGATAAAGGAGAAGTGTTAATCAGATGATGGTGACGACGGCCAATCAAGCTGCTTCTTTTAAATTTAGATTATTGCCAATTGCACATCCGTCCGTCTATAGAAATAAAAATATATTCAATGCTGTAGGTATTCAAGTATTCACTTGTCGGTAGCATATTATTCCTAAGCCCACCTGCAGGCTTGAACATTGCATTAAAGAAAGGTGCGTATGAGTATGAACTGAGCAGTAGTCTGTATAATTTATTTACATGTATATTTTTTCGTGTCACTTGAATTAATTTTTGAAGGACAAAAGGACTGCTAAATTAAAGATGGAATTTTAAATTAATTATAATAATATTGTGGCAACAACATCCTCTCCGACTCTTTGTTTTAATGAAAAGGGAGAAGCCTCTGTGGAAAGTAAGAGTGCTACACAGCACATCTAAGTAAATGCCTCACATTTAGTCATTTTAGTCTCAGGAGTCGCGATTCAAGCCTGTAGGTACTTTAAGTAAGTATGAGACAATGAATATAATTTTTTTTATTGACAAAGTCGTAAAAGGTGATATACAAGCTTCGTGATGTCAACGGAAGTGTTTTTTCTGAGGAAATGTCGCCCATACAACAGCAACATTAAAAAAGTGTACGCGTGTAAAGAAATGCATACGACTACCTACATACATATTAAGAGCCTTTCTTGCCGATCTGTTTCAATGTTGATGTTGATTGTTGATGATAGCAATCATTATGTTAGCAACACCAACACCACCACAAAATGCATTCTTCTATTTGTTGACTTGCACCTCTATTAAAAATGGATTTCCCCAACAAATTCAATTCTACTTCAACTCAACGCAGGGTAAAAATAAAAGTAATTGCTTCTAGGCATTTTATTTTTTAGCATTGGGTGAGCTTTACAAGTTCCATTAAGACCATGCCTATTTAATTTCAGTTCCGAGGTAGACTTGGCTAATATAATATGGCTAATTACTTCTTGTGCAGAAAGAAATCTCAAGTGGACTTCTCATGTAGAGAAGCTCTTACGACTGATGTTGACTTGTACTGCGTGGGCGTTTATTCGAGGTCTCATCGATCAATCAATGTAATGTACATGCATCAATATTCAATTCAATTGAAGTGTTATTTCTTGTAAGCCAAAAGAACCATCATTCTATGTATTTGGCCTTTACTTCTTCCAAGCATTTGGCTTCCATGTTCACAATATTCGTTTTGCATCCCGATTTGGACCAAGATAAGTCAAGTTGTTGAGAACCTACATAGGTACTTACCTAATGCAAATTGTTAGTTTGTCTTCTTAAGGACCTCTCTCTGTGAGTGAGCTGAACTGAACGTTACTGAACTGAAATGACAATGATTTAATGATGCAGCTGGTGAATGACTGTCCTGAAGGCGAGGGTTGGCTGTTGTTGAGCAATAAAAAAAAATCTACAGAATTTTGATATCGATCATCAAGTTCAATACCACAATGGAATTGATGATTGATGACAACTCTAACATATATTCAGACTTCGCCAACCATATCCATATTTATTTTGAATGAAATCTGAAAGATTGAATTCGCACAACCGACTCAAATATGCATAAATGATAATGTTCTTTTTTTTCTTGAAAACCTTGCATAATTTTTTTTTGAGAAAAACATTCCGTAAAATTATTAGCTCATTTTCGCCCTAATCTTCTAATTAGCTGTGATAATGATATGATGATGATGATGGTAGGGTGGCAAGATGCAAATTTACTAGAAATGCAACGTTCCATACCAGAAGAAGCAATCGCTGTAATATGCACGTGATGAAATTGAGTGCGTTAGCCATGAGATCTGCAAACCATGTACAAATTATTTTTGACCACACACACACTACACTGCACGCTTGTTTCAATTTATTTCATACTCTCGAAATAATTGCATGTCTTTGCACGCACACCTGAAATAAGTGCCTTTGCACTATTGCCACAAATCACAGCAGAGCGGTAGAGTAAAAACTAGAAAATAAATGCAGTTGATATCACATTGTCTAATGAACCTTCCATGCTCAAGCATGATGCATACATGTAAGCATGTATGTACAGCGTTTTAGCGATGACAACGACGATGCGATGTGATGCGAGGGTAATTATTTATTTATAATTTATTCACAAGCAAACGCAAGGTGAAATTATTTAGGTGACGTTAAGGTTAAATTGAGAGAGAAAAATCAATGTCACATCTGCCTACTATCTTGGAATATTCATCACGTCTCTTATTTAATCTGCTGTTTCAAGTCTAATTTCAAATCTTTTGCAAATTACAAGTTTTCCTTAAATAAATTTTATGAATTAATAATAATTTCCTTATTTTCAATCGGTCGCTTTCCTTTCAACAGCAATAAAATTACTTTTCAGATTAAAACTTGAATTACAACAGCTTTAAAGTTTCGATATGGAATTTTATAGCTTGCTTATTCATCTAATCACACCATAAATACATATGATTGAGCTCCTTAAATTACGAAAATAATACAATTTCCAAGTAATTTTCAAGTTGTAAGATCATAAACATATTACAAAGCTGATAATATTGGGTTTTGCATTCTAAACTGCAAAAATTAATCACCTCGAGAGGGCTAAAACCTTTAATTCAGAAATCAATAGTCGGTGAAACATTGTGAAATAGAGAAAAAAATCAATCAAGTGGGCGTTGTGACTTGTGAGTGTGAGCGTTGATATTTTAGAAGGAGGCGATGCCATGCCTGGTGCGTAAAATTGCAGTTTTCAGAATTATGTATACATATGTACTATCAAATCTTTGTATTTGGCTACTCTGATTAAAAAAATAAAAACTTTTATATGCAAATCCCATTTTTGGATTAAGTATTTCTTTAATTCATTTTTTTGGAAGCGACAATAATACTTTGAAAAAAGATCTGTTGCCGAATGTAGAAACGAATTACCTAAGTTTTAAAGCAGAATTTGAAAAAATAATGATATTAAAGTAAAATGAACCCGCACTGCTACTTTTTCCTTTGGGACTAAAATGTAAATTGAGAAAATTTCATCGATCTATTTTTTTGGCGTTGGTAGAGCCCAGCAATAATATTTTTCTAGAAGATAACATAATATGTTTGATCATTATTGTGTAAGTCACACGATACGATACACGGTGCAATGATTATGCTAGCACAATAACTTCACAGATAAGGCGGTGATCGTACTGCCTTGATGACGCTAATGTGCTCCCAATGAAGCACCGGCACCTCTTACGATTAGATATATTTTTCGAGATGAAGTAACAGGGTTTTTTTTTTCTTTGAGAGAACTTTACTGATTTTTTTTCACTAGAGAGCGAAAAAATATTACGTTGGTATATCACGGTGATCATGATCATGATGATTTGATGATCAGCAGTTAGACGATGTTTTAGACTCTAGTGAAATTCGACAGATACTATTTCGTTGATTCTTGTCGGGTGTGGTGCATATTTCATTGCACTTTAAAATAAACGGTTTTGCTCTAGCTCTAATGATGAAAAGCAACTACATACTATCTTTATGATATTTTTTTGTTGTTATGTAGAAAAAAAACAAACTTTAAAAAATAAAGTACAGGTGTTGGCGCTTTTTTTTCTCTCCATCGAATCAGAATCAGAGAGCCGTAATAGAATAAGAAGAAAAACGAAAGAAAATTTTTATTATTATTATATATTTTTTTCTCAATGATTATGATTCAGTTGTATTTTTACTACAATGACCGGCAACAATAGCAATAGCTCATAATAATATCGTGGATCGTGGTGCGCTGTATTTTCTCATAAAAATGTATTTTTTTTCTATGGAAGTAGAAGATGATGATGATGAGTGAATGTCCGACTTCATCTTATATCACATCACATCATTAGGGAGTGCATTGATATAAAAAACCAGTCCACTGTTACTATTGCAGAGAGAGAGAGAGAGAGAGAAAATCATGCTTGAATTTCAATCTTTTTTTTTGCAATAATTCCTACCATTTCTCTCGTTGTTTATGACGCGTTTACAGAACACGAATTTAAATTAAAGTTAGGTGGACGTGGACTTGGACAGGACGGACGGGCATACATGTGTCACAATTTTTGTTGTGTTGTGTGTTGTGTTTGAGGAGAACATTATATTCAAGTCAACAAGTCCGACTGAAGAGAGAGAGAGAGAGAGAGAAAAAACTTGTCATTGAGATGAGGAGACAGGTCTTTAAAAAAACTTTCTTAAATATTATTTTCACCAAACAAAAAAAACAAAATTATTAAGAATTGTTAGATTACATTTACATATGCAAACAGTGCACTGTATGACTTGACTGTGACAGACGTTTTCCTTCTCTGTTATAATACCTTTTTTCTCAAATTGAGGCCTTCATCATATCACATCAGGTATAATACAGAGCTTCAAGGGAATGTATGCAAATCATGATAATAGAAATAATAAAAGGGATTCTCATTTCTACGAAAAAAATTATGCACTGTATTGTAAAGAACTTGGCTATACTGAACTGGTAACAAACATTGAATGGAGATGGAAATAAAAAGAGATCCCAAACATAACCTTGCGCCTTGTCTTGTTCCATTATATTTTCTTGGAAAAGAAGATGATTAAGGATTTTGACACAGAGTTGAGGATTTGATAACCAAATGATCAAGTTCAGATGTCTCACTTCTCAAAAATCATACGTAAACATACCTAATAAATTACACAAGAATAACGTTATATCTAAATGCAGGAAAAATTGAGTGGGAATTTTTGTTACTTTGGCCAGTTCAGCTTTGTGCCCACATCTCCCTCGATCATCATCATCATCATCATTAATTAATTACCATATCAACCTTTGGAGAAGTCTTTGCACCTTTACTGTACAAAAAAGCATACACCTCATTCATTTCGATTAAGTTTTAATGGAGAGAGGATGAATTGGTGAGTGAAGAAGCTCTTGTTGCCTTGATACCTGTGTTTTTTTCGGCAAAAAAAATAATTGCTGCAGTTATATAGTTTGTTGGCAGAAGTAAAGGAGATTGATTATTATTAAATATGGCTGCTGCTATACTGTTACATTTCCATTTAAAAGCTTTAGGATAAGAGGAAAAAAATGTTTTAAATGAAGATGAAGAATAAAAATGCTCTCTTTCTAACGTTTCTTTTGAATATTATAGCGATTAGTTATGTTCAAGTGCATTCTGATCTTGGGCTGGCGAGCCGACTGATGATGATGATATGATGAGGATAAGTGATAAGTAGTATGAATGCGTACATTGGTTTTATATGTCTAGAACGAAAATGGTGATTCATAATTTTAGATTTGCCAAAGATAAGTGCATCATCATCACTCAGCTCAGCTACATGTACTTAAAAATATGTGCAAAATGCAGTAGCCAAAAGTTGAATTCGGAGAGTAAAAATAACAAGTCTAAAAAACAATAAACTTCTTCTTCTGCTTCTTTTCCTGGTTCGACAGGAAAATATAAATGATTCAAATTCAAAATATTATAGAGCAGGTCTCGTTTCGTTTCGGTGTTTAGCTTCTCTGCTTCGTTGGTCAGTCAGAGGAGGGAAGACTATAGACTATAGTAAAATTACCTATTATTTTTGAAGAAAAAAAAATTCTTAGGATTTATTTTTTTTTAAATTATTGAGTATCTACTCCCATTAAATTTGTAGTATTGTTGGCGGCAGTGTAGTACATAAATTGATCAGCATAGCAATAATAATATAAAAAATAATAATGAATAGAAGAATTTAACGAATACAGTTTCAGTAGTTGGGGTGGGGATGGGGAAACATGCCTACCCACATATGTACCTAGGTATTCTTCTGGCAGAGGAAGAAGATAAGCTGCTTCCCTTCTCTATTTATAAAAAATATATTCACCTTCGACTGAATGAACGGGCACACGTTTATCAATGCAGTTGTTGAAAGTGCAGTGGTAGAGCTCCAATATCTGAAAAAATACCTACCCTACCCCGTTTCATATTGAATCGACCAGGCCACGCCACAGGCCATAGACCAGAGACCACTACAAATTCTCCCAGTGTTGTTGCTTTAGCAAGTTTTAAATTAGGTATTTATTTATTTGTAATGTAGTGGTGGAAACCATGTTTAATCTTTTAAAACTATGAAGATGATCGGGGGGTAGTATTTTTTATCAAGTCAAAGCACGAGAATTTAGCTTTTAAGGTGTGTAGCAACGCGTGCCCACTTCAAAGAGAAGATAAATTTGAATAGATTGCTGGTTTTGGCCTCATGCCCAGAAAAAAATGATGATATTACACCTTCCTAATAGCCATAATGTTTAATCAAAATGTAAAGGTTGATGAGCATATAACGGAGAATTTTCAGCCGGAATCGGTAAACCGTGCGAATGAAGAGGGTACCTACTCAAAAAAAAACTAAAGAAGGAATTTTTTTTAGATTGAGGTGGACATACAGACTTCAATACAGAGGAGCGTATACTTATGTATTAATATTATTATCTTAATATATTTTTTTGTACAATTTCATCAAGTTTTAACATCGTCTCCGGCTTGCAAAACTACAAAATATGCGCATGCATGTAAAAAGTTCAGTCAACAGGAAACTAATATTCATAGGTTATGTAGAAACATAGTTATAATATGAAATGAGCAAATAAGGCAGAATTATTATCATTTTTCGCTTAATTTCAACTGGTCAATGGCTCAAAACATTGGGGTAGTTAAAGTTGATTATGATTCTTCATCATAGCGCCATGCACAACAAATGCATGCATGTGTTATTATTATTGCATGTTATTGCATAACTTTTGTAATTTGAATGTTTGAAACCATCAAAAAATTATCTGAGGCAAAATAATTCTTTTGCATAATTCAAATTCAAAGAAAAAAAAATCGGGCAGCTGCTGCCCGGGGTTCATTGTTCTCCCCTGGTACTTCAGATGTTTACAAAATACCAATTAGAATAAATATGTATTACGCAAAGTGCGGAAAAACTTTTTTCAAATTAGCTTTAGCCTTTGAAAAAAAAATTTTTTTTCTTCAAGTTCAACATTCAACTGTTGTACATCCATTGTGGTTTATTCAACTTGTTGCTGATGATCTCCCTTTAAATTTTAAAATAGGTTATTTAAATTTAATGTTTGTATTATAGCAATTTTCGGGGGATAAAAGGAGAGCAGCAGCAGGAGTAAAATTTAAAGGCAATCAAGAAGGTACGAGAATGCGGTGAATAATCAGGCTTTATATTTCGCCACGTCTTAACTTAATCCAACCAGCCTAGGTTAGGTTTTAGGTTGGTAAATATTCGCTAAAAGAATGCACGTGATTTATAGGGAAATCTCATGAATATAAATCAGTCAGCAGAATTGAAAGCTGACATGAAATATGTCATGTTTCTGAAAAAAAGTAGTAAAAACTCTACGCTTATACATTTGTAATTCTAACCTAGTGCATGCAATGCATGGCTTGAGAGATCCAGTTATTTTTGGGGTTTCTCAAACAAAATCCAAATCCAATGATACTACCAGAGAATTTGTGGTAATCTTGATTGCTGGCTGAGCTGAGATGCTGTTGATGATGAATAAAATACAAATCTATTGAGATTTGAGATGATGTTACACATTTATTTGTTTAGTATTTAGGTATATGCATACATTATTATTCTGATTCGTAGATACTTGTAAAAAATACCTTCCTGCCTATCCTACTTTCATTTCATAAAATTTTAAGACTTCAAATATTTTTAACGGAAACTACGGGAAAAGTCAAAACGACTATAACTATTATGACAGTGTTTGTGGTAAATGGCGCATACGACGAATGTAGTATTCATTCTGCTAATTTTTACTTCGATCAAACTTTTGCAAGTGAAACGAAACCACACAAAAGCCGGGTCCTGTTATTCCAACTTATGCATTCGCTCGCGTAACATTTTCTTTGCAAGGCTAAGTCTTGTTTATAGTCAAATCACAATTCAATGGAGTTTTTGGGATGATGTGATATTTTTCTAAAGAGAAATTAAAATGACGATTGGATTGGGATTAAGACTGTGTGGTTGTAGGAGCATGATGATGATCAATACTATTGTCGGATAATGATATGCTTCCTTGCACAGCAATGTACAAAAATTTATAGTGCCATAGATAAATTAGCTATCTACTGCTGTTGCAATTGCAAAATATGCATACCAGCTCCCAAAAGATTAAAAGATTTGAAAAACTCACTCACTCACTCACTTACTCAGCCTAGATTTTTCCCCCTCTTATCCCGAAGAAGAGCTTAAAGAATGCACTCATTTGCTAAGTGTGAGGATTGAGGATCGGGAAGAAAGGAGGAAGAAATGATCATGATTACGAGGAGGATGACATGTAAAATTTTTGTGTTTGGTGACGACGACGACGACGACTACAGAGGAGAAAGATAATGATGATCATGATCATGATTCATGACTTATGAATTCTATTCTTTTTTATTTTCTTCCACAGTTGCAAGCCAGTCACAATGGCGTATTTTACGGGCTATTTACTTGGCAAGGTTCAATTGGACGGTGCTATCAGATCCGAAGTTTTGGCTAGTCTGGTGGAAACCCTGATTCAGCGTTATCAACCGACAGACCCATCAAGGAAGTTGGTCAAATTCAACGAGAATCACAGGTAATATTTAATCATGAGAAAAAACGTTTTCCCTTATTTTTTTGTGCATCATTGCATTGCATTACAATGTGCATTAAGCATTTGCATTATCTAATGATGATAAAGTCGTTCACAATAATATATTACTACATCTTCAATCTCCTTCTCGAGCACAATGAAAGCAGAGCAGATGACAAGTAAAATCTCCAAGAAAGAAGACGACTGAAAAAAAGGGAATTGAATGTAGGGAAAAAAGCACATCAAATCAAATCACATCATCATCACATCAATCTGTATCTCTGCAAAACATGTTCCTTAAATGAAAAAAAATAAATAAAATGTGTGCCAGTGCCAGTCAGCATTTTTCCCATTACGCGATCTATCTCTCAGTCAAGAGAAGAAGAGCGACAGACATGCATGCACCGAGTTCTCATTTCATGTTCTATTGGATAATGCTTTCACACGAAGAAGTTCTACAACCTGTTGATTTCTTTCAGATTTTTATCCATCGTCATCACCATCATCATCATCCCTTTTAGATACCTTCAGAGATAGATAATATGATGTTGCATGGCTTTGTGTAACTTGATAAATGAGGATGAGCCCTCGTCACTCCGCTGGTACATTTAGATGAAAGAGACAGGATAAGAATGTTTGAATTGAATGAAGGTGCTAGTGCCGGTGCTGCTAGTAAATTGGCTTGAATTAACTTTTTATTTCATGGTTTCATACATAGAATTCATGCCAGCCATCCATTTAATTTTTGTACGACAAGCCAAAGCCAAGTCAGGTTGATATGCAATGCATGGCCATAGTAAGTTTGATTTTGATCATGACTGGTTCTCTCAAAGAAAGCTTCGATCAATGCAATGGCATGCTAATTTACTGCAAGTTAAGCATTCTCAAATGGGTAATTATTGTAAAGGTGCCAAAGCCATTTAATGCGAGAGAGATAATCTATTACTTTTTTTGAGGCAGCAGGTTTTTTACGCGCTTTTGACATCCCAATCCCAAAAAGTCTTGCATTGCGTTAGGCCCAAAGTATAATCTCGGTGTATTCATTGTCAGCCAAGCCAGCGTTGTTGGCATTAATTTTTTGTTTTGGTCACGTTGCTCGATCTTGACTCGTGATAAGCCTTCTTTTTTTTATCTTCGAATGTATTCCCTTGTTGACTTTGACATTGTAGGTAGAACGCGACATATGTTTTCAAAATAATCTTAAACAGAACAGAAGAGAGATATGATGATGATGATATGATGCATTAAAGTATTCGAGCTGTAAACGGTATTTTGGTCAATTAGATACTGTAAGCGTGATAATTGATTTGAGAAATCATCATTATATTTATGTTGTGCAGGTACTCCATTGAGTGTTCTGAGCGAGGGCTGAAGCTCACTTCCCCAGGAATCAAGTCAAAGGATGAAGGCTTCGAGTCAGATAATGAGTCGGTGCGCTCGGTGAAAATTAGCGACTCGGTGGATTTGGACATAGCGGATCTAATGGATCACTTGGAGCTGGCTGCGAAAGAAGAGAAAGAGACTGAGACTAATAATAATAGCAGTAGTGGTGTTGTGCAGCCCTTGCATTCATCCATATCCTCTTCAGGCGGCTCGATGGACAACACGAGCATTTCTAGTTCTTCTGGTCTTCACGTCTCCGACGATAGCAACTCATCCTCCTCAGGGAATGGCTCTGACTCGGATGAGTTCTGCAACTCGGGAGAGAGCTCGCCATTCTGGGAGACCCTCCCCAATCTCTCCTGCTTCCAGTCCTATCCAATCGAGGATGTCGTCTTCTGTCATTGTGATTCCCAGCATCCGTCAACCTTGGTTTGGGTGGTGAGGCACTTGGCGAAGATGATGGCACTTGTGACGGCATTCCGAACTGCGGTCAGAGGCTGAAGACTTGTTCCAGACTTACAGAGATCTGCGACTGAAATTGAAACCTATTCGCTATGGCAAATTCAGTAGTCATCAGGGCTTCCCAAGTAAGCTTTCTTACAGTATTTCTCCTTCGCTGTCCTCCTCATCATCCTCGAATTCGTCACCCCATCCCTCCTCTTCTACTTCTTCTACTCCTTCCCCATATTCGGACATGAATATTGGCAGTTTGAGTGACAATGGAGCGGCTGCATTCTGCTCATTGCCACCAGTCTACCCAACTGAGATTTTGCATGAGACGCAGAGTAAGTGTCCGTTATTTACGGTGCATGATACTGCATCGCTTGACTTTGACTTTGATGGATCCACCTACAGTGGCAGTAGTGTAGTAATAGTGCCTAATAACAACAATGCGGGAGCTTCAGGTTTGAAAGAACCACTTGTGCGAACAGGATCCAACTCCTTATCGCTCCATCAGCACATCTACGTGTCCAATCCCAACATTGTTCGGAATGAGGAGGACGCCCTGGACGATGACGATGATGATGATGACAGGACTGATATCATCAGCCGCCATGAACACGATGACTTTCATTCCAGTCAAAAGGCTCGTGCTACAGGTGGGGGTGGTAAATCATCCAATTTCAATGAAGATGCTCCTCCACTACCGACTGAAGGGTTTAAACCGATTCCTCCAGAGAAGCCTCAGAGGAAGCTCTACATTTCCAAGACGTCTGGAGGAACGATTAGTTCAATGAGCAACAAACTAAGCTTGTCATCCTCCTCACTCCCACAAATGGTTTCCAAATCCATCCTGTCAAACCCCCAGCCCCTGAACTCCTCTTCCGCATCGTCCGCATCCACAGCTGCCATTTGTGGAGGCAGCAGCTCCAACAGCAATAACAATGGCAAACCAGTCTTACTCGTGCCATTGAAAACGGAGAGTGTGAGCTCGCCAAGGAGTAGCTATCCGAAAGAGTCCTATTTATATCACGTGATGGGAAGAAGTTCTTCCACCTTTGCCCCGTACCAAAGGTCATTGAACTTTTTGCCATACCAATTTCCTCCCGGAGGTGGGAACGGCAATGCTCCGGGAGACTACTACGCCTGGGGTAAAGGGAGACATCTTCTAGTTCCCTTCTCCTCCTGGCTGGAACTATCGGAGATGCCACAGATCCCCCACGCTGTCACAAATGGAACCAACCCCATTTCCTCCTCCTCTCGTCACGGCTCATCCAAGAACTCCCGCCACAGTTCCAGAAACAGTCAGAGATTAGCTGCAGCCGTGGCCGCAGCATCAAATAACCCAAAAGGAACTTCAAAAATCCTCCTTCGGGACCTTTCCGGGAGGGATCATGGAGTTTGGGCGAGCTTGTCACAACGGTTCAAGAAGAATTTTAGGGAAAATCTAATGCCAAAATTGAATGGGATGTGGTCGCAACCCTCAGCCGATGGGAGTCGGACAGCGAAAAAGCGTACCAACAAAAAAGTTACATTTAATGCGTGGGCTACAGTTCAAATGGTATGAGAATAAAAAACATAATGCAGGGAAATATTTTGTCGCCGAAATACGCACTTCCTTTGAGTTTACTATAATATCGTAATATAATAGGCATAATTATCATAATAATTTTTTTATTTAGTCTATATTTTTTTGCAAGAAAAAAATCTTTTCCTTCACTGCACTGCTCACTGCCTCAATTATGTATGAATCGAAAAAATATATATATTCACTTTTTTCTCTTGTTACTCCTCATGTATTTCTATCAATTTTCATGTTTTTTCCCCTTCATGTCATTATCACCACCACAGAGAACAATAATACCAAATAATAATAATATATTTTTTTCCTGCGGTGTACATAAAAAATATATTTGTGGCACCTGCTATCGAAACTGATTCCATAGTAATTGAGGGTCTGATTTTAAAAAAAGTCAAGCAAAACGTAAATATAATAATTTCTAAATAGATACCTATACATACATACATATTACCTATATATAAAATGCATGCTAGATTATATCGAGTCGTAAAAATAGAAAATCACTTACTTAATTTGCAGACTAGGAAAAGAGGAAGCATTTCATGTAGGGTCATTCAATCTTCCAGTTCTTGTATTCCTTGAACACATATTGTTATCATTCATTGTTATTCTTTTGCAGCGTGCGTAAAGTCAGTATGGTAATTTTTGCGAGTAATTTTCAACGCAAACGCCAAGTCAAATCATCTCATCATCAAATCAATATTACCAAAACCAAGAATTCTTCAAACGATCATTGCTTTTGTTACGACGAGAAAAACAATGCAATTTTAAGAGCAGAACTTTTAATGATAATATCTCATCTCCCACAGAAAAATAAAAAAAAGACAAAGAAGCAGTCAGAAACTTTGATCATGCTATTTTTAAGATGAAATGATCAACTTAATTGAATTCACTTTACCTATAAATGTTTCCTATAATAATACCAATACCTAATCAAGTAAAAAAATATCTATAAAATACTAGGTGGCTTTGCATACATACCGTAGTATTAAAGTAGTGAAGCAAGCGGTAGAGAATTGCAAATTGCATGAGTAAATAAATACGTGGGGAGGACTGGTTGATGGGAATCGTCTTAGAATGCCGAAATCTAATTTTTGCAAAAAACCAATTTTTGGTGAAATTTTCGAATTTTTTGTCTGAAGTCTGACAATGCCTAAATCTCAAAATTTCAAAATA
>JAHZNI010002017.1:0-16552 GCA_027744415.1 Seira ritae | reverse complement strand
ACATACGTACTAGATGAGCACAAAAAATCAGATAAATAATATACAGTTCAACCTATGAAATATCAAGTAAGGTTAATTTATTTTTTCGAGCACCAACCGCTGGCCGTTGCTTTTCTTCGAGAGTTCGCGGTGCGAAGACCAGTCTATTGTAGCGAGGCCAACCACGAGGAGTTAACCGTTTCTCGTAAGGCATGGAAACTACACTAGAAGTTGAGATGTTCCTCCTACAAGTACTGGACAACTCATCGGGGATGGGGAGATGGGCCGGTGACAGCTTATCAGAGATCGAAGCAATTGGTAAGACAAACCGAGATTGTTTAATTGCTTCAATTGCCGGTATCCCGCGAAGCATTAACGGAAACATGTTGAAACCCTCTTCACCTCTGAAGAATTTCACAAAATATCAGGTTAAGATTTTCACGATTCAGAATAAATTTTCACTTTCACATCACTATATCACAAAGCAATTTTAAAGAGATTGAAATTATAAATTACTACAACACCAACTTTGTGTTCAGTTGTGAATGTGAACATGTTACTTCCCACACACGAGGACCAGATGATGTTTGCGTACGACCAATGACATCTAATGTGTAAACCAAAAGCTAGACATCGGCCTAGGTTCTCTTCTCACAATGAAAAATGAAGTTTTGAATTGTAGAGTCCAAATGATAATCCCTCTGCCACTTACAATACTTACCTTGAAGACTGCGCTGCTGCGTTTCGGAAACTGTTTTTGGTTTAGCAACCTAGAGCAACCAAAACCAAACAGGCAGACCAGGTAAGCAAAAAAGGAGCAACAGAGAATGCAAAGCACAGCATAACAAAAACAATTCGAGTCTCGCTTCACGAAATGATTCAACTCGAGAAGTCAGCACATACAAACACAAAGTAAGCGATCGTATTCAAATTAAATTGAGTATTATTCCCTTGCTTGGCGAACTAGTAAAGCCTCCCCGGTTTCAATGAAGGAGCTCAATGTGTGCAAGGAGAGGAGCCGGAGACGCGTAATTAATAATTAACATTTAAAATGCATACGAATATGCAGCATATTATGCAAGCCCAGAATAAAGCCCACTGTTTTTTCTAAAAATTTCTGGAGCCAAGTATTGTTCAACGCACTCGCACTAAGCTAATTGGTAAATATATGCAAAAAATGAATTTCAAAATTCGATGAAAAAATTTTACGGACCATAAATATACACGAACAATGTTTTAAGTAATTTTAGTTTGGGGTGCATTTAATATTATATCCGAGATTAAAAGGTAAGCACATGAAAAGTCCTTGTCCTTCCGTTTTTACTCATGTCCTGTTAGTTACCTTGCTGGGTTCCCTGTCTGTACTCTGTACCGAGTTGTACACGAATGCACTTCATTCACTTCTATTTCTACTCATTTGCTAACTACGTACTAGGTCGCCTATTGCCTCATCTCATCCATCTACAGCATTTCAGGTTGTTAGCTTGCTGCTTAGCCATATCAGCCCTTACCACACATTACATTTTGCTTGGGTTTGTTATGTGATGTTGTGATGATGATGTTGTGTGATCTGTTGAAACTCGAAAATCTCAAGCAAATGAGAAACCCATTGCAAGAGCCTATAATATTTTTTCCTTCCAAAAGGAGAACAAAAAAGCAGCAAAGAGAAGGCATACACAGATAAAGGAAATGTCGATTTTCTACGTATTTATTGCAACTTTTAAAACGAAATTATTTCTAGCTTAAGCAGTCCAAATTAAAAACTTTTACGAATTCTTTTGACATCAACTTATTGACAGAAAGTGTACTCGACTCATGAATTATATAATTGTAAGTTAATGAATATTATTCATCTATAAGAAATCATCTTCCTTTGCATGTTTATCCAAATAAAAATACTTTTTTTGCCGTTTCTTAATATTTGTGTGGAAATAATGTGTTCGGAAACTCCTGCACAAAGTTGGTCGTTCGCAAACAAATGTTGACGATGTCGTATCTTTGTTTCAGGTTTGAATTATTTATACTACTAGCATCGATGTAAATGTAGATGTCTTTCATTTTTGGGACTTCCAAGGAGGAACACAGTAACCAAGGAAATCACTCTTTAGAATTAGAAAATTTTCACAAAAAGAACCAGACCAGAAGTGTGACCTCCGACCCGACCTCTTGGATTTTAGAGAACAAAGGCAGTGTGAAGGGTTTAACGAGTACGAAAAGGATTCTATAGGCTAAATCATGATTAAGTTATTTTCGTTAAAGCAGCAGAAAAAAGATGGGGAATCGGTTCCGAGTTCGTCAACCTCAGGCCAAAAGAAGTCATCACCTGCACAACTCCGAGTTATGAAAGGTGCGTTGTGCAACATGATATTTTTATGGCGACATTGGCATTGCACAAGAAGACATTTAGTGTTTGTTGTTATAGATTTATTATTGGAAATTTTAACTTTATTTTCGGTACGTTCCTCTAAGAAAATATATTCCGTATCCTTAAGTCAATTTTTTTAGATAGCAACGAGAAATAATTAGTGTTTAATTTACAGGAACCCAATCCCGAAGATCCTCTCAACAAAGAAGCGGCAGATGTGCTTCAGTCAAACAAACGGTTATTCGAAGCCAACGTTCTGAAGGCCATGCGAGGCGGTTACGTAGGAAACGTTTATTTTGAGCGATGTCTAAAATGATAAACGCTTTTTCGGCTGCCGCCGAATCTTTAAGAACGATAAATTTAAATATGGACATAAAAAGTCGTGGTTTTAATCAGGATCGTAAAAACTAAAAAATTCAATCGGAACTGGACTCATAACAACTGTACTACTTACACTTGCATGCATTTAAATTCACGGATGGGGTTGTGTAGTGTTAGGGATAAAATAATATGTCGTTGTTTTCTTTTATAGACCAAATATTGGAATTTTAAAATTTAACTTTAGCGCCTATGCTATATTCTATGCAATTAATGGTGAAAGTCGGTTTTTCTCAAAGGTTTTTTTTTAAATTGGTACTACTTTCAAGGTTAAGTTGATTTTTGTTTATCAATATCGATGGTATATTCTAAGGCTTTACCTGCCTTAATTTGAAGAAATCGCTTTTGCGTGCACACGCCGTAATTAGGGATTTTAATTTATCATCTTTTCTTGTGACATTCATTTAAAGTGTATAATATGTGTATTAAATGAATTCAGCCTTCATTATCCTTCCCTCCTCTTAAACCGATTAGAGAACGGCGATTAAATGTGTATTAAGGTAGACTTACGTATTTGTGAATTTTTTTTCTGAGTTTTGTTGAAACATGATGTAACTTATGCAAACACTACGTACCTACATAACCTATAGGTTCAGAACTTAATGACTATGAAGAATGTAGCACCGACGATGTAATGTAATTCTAGAAAAGGTGGTGAAAACTTTTAATTTTTTTTGACGAATGGACGAGAATCTGCTTGGGAAGTACATAGCACCAAAACAAAGACAATGAAAAAATAGGTGAAGCATAATTTGGAGCATCCATTGAAATACTCGTGTTTCTGTATAGTTAAAGAAATAATTTTTTTGTTTTGACGAATTGATTGAATTATCAATGAAGCTAAATCAAGTAATGTATTATCACTATAAGATAAAATAAAAAATGAGTACTTCGATGAAACGCAAGCAGTAGTTCAGCTGTGAAAGTTCAAATTATTTATGGCGTGTCACCTAAAGTAGTGCGCTACATGATGATGACAATTGTGGATATTATTGGCACAATCGCTGACATGTTCATTGCGGAAAAATAATATGCAATTTATGAAAATGAAACATGCGGGCACAGACGAAAAAATTTTTAGTTATACGAACGAACGATGGCATCCATATATTTCTCTCAGGTCATTCAATTCTCATTCCTCTTACATTCAATCAAACAATTGTTTTTGCATGAAATTTTTAGCCACACATTTTAGCGTTTTTTACTACACACTAAACAGCATTCTCATCTCACACGAAGCCTACTTAATTATAACATTCAAAAAACTGTCACTTAACAATTTTTTTTCTTCTGTAAGCCGTTATGTGTAGTTAACAATATATTTAATGTAATTAAATAGTAATTATTTGTTTTAACAAGTTGCAGGTGACACTTCTCCAGAAAACAAAAATACTCATTCAAGTCATCGACCGTTAATAATTACGTTCTACTACTATCTTGAGACTATACAGCCAAAAATCATTATTACATTCAACAACATCAATATCTTGCTTTTTATCTTAAAAATATTAAACATCAAGTTAGGACTAAAAACAGATTTCCCGTTTATTTTTTTATCTTCTCCTTGAGATAGAGAAACGAACAAAAAATGAAGGAATAATAATATGCAAAAAGGACATATAATATTTTTGACTGCCTATATAACTTCCGAAATATTATTATTCCATCTTCCTCTTCTAATAAAATTACATAACCAAAAACCTCGAACTATATAGTTCCGAAAAAGTGAGAGTTGAGTATGGAAAAATTCCTTCAAAGATTTTCTTCCAAAAAAGACTGGATTTAGTAAAATTGCGTCGTCATTATGTCGTCGTCGTCGCCTTGTATGTCGCGTGCTTAACATAATATTAGTGATTTTGTAACACGAAGGTGCCTAAATATGGAAATCAGCCTTTATCCATTGCACAGTAGCATCGAAACTTCATTAAAAACCTCAAAATCGACCTTCTGCTTCAATCATATATCTCATCTTCTAACAGAAAAACGATTCTACTAGCTTGATCGATCTGTACTTTTGTACATCATTTCCCTCTTGAAAAATAATTTTTCGACAAGTTTTCTTTTGTTTTGTCAGAGAAGAGCATTGTTTTCAAACTTCTGTCCGGAAAAACAATTCATGACTTGTGTTATGGCTTAGTGGACGAATATATGTTTTTAGAATTAGTATGTACCCAGATGAATTTTTTTTTCTCCTGCATGAATGCATGCATAGACGTAGTAGTTTAGTAATATAGTAATGACAGTTTAGTAGTAGTATAGTTAAACTGCACTTTTCCCAAATATATTTATCATATCAATTTACATATATTAAATATACTTTTTGAATTTGTAGATTTAAACTATTTTTTACTACTTTGAAATGTGGTCTCGTTACTTTACTATAGTTTTTTACTGTGTATGTAGTAAAATTTTTAAGATTCGTAAATGATTTTAAAGAGATATTTAATTGTTAGGATTGCAAGGAAAACTATTGTGTGTATGGCAATAATATTCCCAGACTCCTTAAGCCTTTACATATTTTCTGGGCAAAACTCAACAAGCACTTAAGTTTTTAGAAAAATTCTAAAATCAAGGCTATTCCCTCCCGTTCGTTCGTCCAAACATGTTCCCGAATTGTGTGTTTTGTTGTAGAAAGAGTGCTTTTCGAACTCAAAATTGATTAATAATTTTGCTATTGTTATTTTCATAATATTTTCT
The DNA here is from genome assembly GCA_027744415.1 of Seira ritae. Taxonomy (NCBI): domain Eukaryota; kingdom Metazoa; phylum Arthropoda; class Collembola; order Entomobryomorpha; family Entomobryidae; genus Seira; species Seira ritae. The sequence continues at coordinate 11,133 of JAHZNI010002017.1, read as the reverse complement.
AGACTGTCAAAAATGCTCGTTTCCTAACTAAAACCATATTATTCGTAATAGTGCAATGTTTACATGGCGCGCTAATAATCGAAATCGAAGTTAATCAACAGAGTTTTCTTTCCAATATTTACCGAAAAAATATTTCTTGAATCGTAAAAATATAGAACTATGAAAGCAAAACGTTTTTGAAGCGAAACAAAGGTAATCCCAACAGATATTTTTGGTGCGAGCAAAAATTTTCTTTTTCATGATTTTTTTTAACGTGAGGCGAGTGCAGTGTGGTCACTATTGTTTTACAATTTCTGGAGAGGAGTACTTTTTGTAAAACCGGGGCGAGCGATAAACATAATATTTTTTGTACAGCAATAACAACGGACACAAGCAAGCTCTAGTTCAACAGAAAAATATCCTAATTGTCACGCCATCATGACCATCAACATCAGAAAAGTCTAACAATTCATTTGATTGATGGATCATTATTGTGTGAACATAGAACGCAAAAAGAAAGAAGGAGAGAAAGAAATTGTCAGTCTTTATAATTCAATTGTATTATATATTACGTAGCAAACATAATAAAAAGATATTTTCTTCTTCATTTTATATTGATTAGGTAGGAAATGAAAGAATCTTTTTCCCTCTTTTTTATGTGTGATTTCTCTATCTCCCTCTCGGTCAGGGTCCGCAGTAGTCGATGGGCTTATTACTTACTGTATATATATTTTTGCAGAGATGACAAACGACAAAAAGTTAAATTAGCATATGTGTAGTAAAGTAATTCATTGTAATAAAAACTGAAGAGAAAAAAAGTTGCGATGATACTCTCATCTCATCTTATTATTTTAGTATAATATTATATATCATATGATTTAATTACTCAGTCTTCTGGGTATACGTTTTACTCACTTAATAGTACAATATTTTATAATGTGTAGTCATAATTATTATTCATTACAATTATAATGCAATTTTCCCTATCTTACAGAAAAACCAACTTCTGCTGATGCATTTTTTACATTTTTCAAAACTGTCCACTTATCAATAAGTAAAAGCGATAGAATAGTGTTAATGATAATAATAATAATTAAAACCTACGATTAGCATAATATTGACCTTATAATTTATTTTTTACAAGTGGATTACACAATAGTAGTTTTGCAAATATAATAAGAGCATAATGCTGACCACGTCTCTCCTATTGGTCTTAAGTTTCGAAAAATCACTATAATATACTTGGTTTTGCTGGCATGGATTAAGTTTAGTTAGTAGTTTGATTTTAATAAATTGTCATTTCCCACGTTCCTGGGTCTAATTAAATCGTTGCCTGAGCTAAATGAGGAAAACATGCCTATGTACAAGGAAAGGTTCAGGAAAGAGTACAAACACTTGTCAACCAAATATCATATCCGTCAGCAAAAGTCAAAATTTTGTCTCGTCAAAAAAGGAGCATTTTTAAAAATACACATTTATTTCTCATACGAAATGCTCTGGAAAACGGCTTTCCCAGCTTATGTTTTTGATTCATAGAGATAGTGAAAAACGGAAAATGTTAAAAACACAATTTATAGACGAATTTAAAGAATTTAGGTTTTGAATGTAAATCTGTGGTGAAATGAAGGAAGTATATGGACTGTAGATTTAAATTGTTCCAAATAAATTCATGAAAAGACATGTCACTTTTGTGTCAGATATACTGTGTAATTCAAAGGGGCAAACTGAGAAAACGTTGCGTTGATGTTCAAATAGCTAGTACTTTATTAGCACTTACAACGATTTAAATATATTATTATTATTCTGTCGTAAAATTTATTTTTACCCATAAGATTTGTAAGACTTGTAGTAGACATGAAGTTACCGCGGGGAATTTTGTACACAATTTTGTTTATAATTTTGCTACCAGTACCAGTATTTCACTCTCTCTCTATATAGTCTCGTCCTCTAATTTAACAAAGGTGTTGTGTTAAGCGACAAAAACATTTAATTTTATTTATTTAAATGTAATATATTTAATGTCATAAAAGAGTTAACGTTCTCGTAATGTTGAATAATATAACATTAAATATTGTGATCTTTGCTTGTAATTACATGGATAATGTATCAGTGTGTTTACTCGGTCACTTGTCACGCATACCGTAACTCCAACGTTATAAATATATATTACACAGTTAAAGGTTGAAGCCATAAAGCGCACAGCGAAATATTTTCGTGAAGAGCCTGTTAGAGTCATCATTGCTATGAGCAGCAAAAGAATAGGTATTATATTATATCATTGTTCATCATCTTACATAGGTAAGCCATTTTTACACGTTTTTCTCCTAGTTAAAAAGATTTGTTCTCGTTCTTCCTTATTCGACTTGATTAATAACAATAGACAGCGACAACAATTTATATCAGTTCAACAAGGGATAACTTATGCTTTTATAACTTGCATAATTAATAGGTATTATATTATATCATTGTTCATCATCTTACATAGGTAAGCCATTTTTACACGTTTTTCTCCTAGTTAAAAAGATTTGTTCTCGTTCTTCCTGAACAAAATTTACATAAGTAAAAAAATCCAAATTCAAAAATTCATTTTCCGAATGGCTATAATATGGTGTACACACAAACCAGTTTATTTCCCGGCATGAGGCGGAGGTGACAAAAAAGTGATACTTCAATGTTAATCAGTGTCCATACACATCATGCTGGCGTATATTATAAGAAGACGAAACATTTCTTATTCCAAGTCAATTAGCTAGAATAATATAACTATATATAAAATGCAAGAAACGTTGACCTTGATTCTGCGAAAAAATGCTTTCTTCCATTACATTTAAAAGTTAAATGCATGCATCAATTTAAAATTACCTACATATACACCATTAACTATGTAATAATGTGTGTAATTAAAATGTGTACCATACGGGTTGTATTTGTGTAATCTTTAGCATCAAGATTTTGTAATGAAGTATGTAAAATGATATATTTTACGGACGAACAAAAGGAATTCGACTTGATTAATAACAATAGACAGCGACAACAATTTATATCAGTTCAACAAGGGATAACTTATGCTTTTATAACTTGCATAATTAATTGCTTTTAATTAGTGTACTTCAGTAGGACGCTTCTGGCGTGCGTTTATAGTTTCTCGAAAACTCTAATTAATAATTGTATAAGCAGATTATCTACTCAAATTAACCCAGGATCAGACGACTTAGTCGACTTAAGTCATCATACATTAACCTAAGTTGTAAGTTCCTAATAATGGAAAAAATTCCAGGATCAAAATGTTTTCATCTTGTTTTCTTGAATCAGCAGCGTCAACCAAAAAATATAATTGGTATATGTATCCATTTAATATTACATTAAAAATTTTGTATTCTTTTGTGACAGCAACACATTATCTAAATGTTATAATTTAAAAGTTACTCTACATCTTGAGAGAATTAAAAATCTGTGAAATCTTTTTTGAAGTTGCGTAGTTTGTTGTAGTAACGTTCTTTCTGATTGTCTTGGTGCATTTCGAAGAAGAAAAAAATATTCGCTTTGAAGTTGCAACACCAAGGTTGTATGCTTTTTGCTTGTACGAAAAAACCATCCCCAATTAGTATATTTTATCCCAGGAACTACGTCTTCATAACATTATCCCAAGACATTATACATTATGTATAACACGGCATTTTATGCATTATCTTCTATTTAGATTAATCTACCAGTGTCCTTAGAAATACATTGCAATAATGTTTGGATGCTTTTGGGGATAACGAAATGTCATTTGGAGAATTTAAGGTATACTGAAGGTTGCCTTGGGTTGTTAGAAGAAATCGTGTCAGACACATTTTGAAGTTGTTATCTTGGCGATGATGATGTTGTCGTCATCGTGAAACATTAATTTTCATATTCTTTCAGATATTACAATAGAGTTGGTCCGTAAAGCATTACTTCACAAGGCGGATGATGATACAAATACATAGAATTAAATAGAGAATGGAATAGGTTTATTTACAGTTGCTTGATATAATATATGTGTGTGGGTTATCTGTTTATACATATTATCTGTTGAAGAGAGTTTGAAACTTCTGCTAAGAATACACGAGTAGTGTATATGTATATGAACTATAAAAGACGTAGACTTCCGTTTCTAGTATGTAGCAATATAATAAAACTGTATAGTAACAAACATGATTCGATTACATACTACACTGAAATTAGAATCCGCTTAAATATTTATTTATTTCTAAATTTTTAGCGAACATTTGTTTACTACCCATTCCGTGGCTGTTCTTGTGCTTGTAAAATTTTGTATATTCGCAGAAAATGAGCCTCCAGTTTCAAGAGAAGAAGTAAAATGATTTCGTGTTTTGTTTCTGAAGTTTGAATCCGTTAGGTTGAGTCAAAATAAAGTACAAGAATGGCATCTAACCATTGTTGTTATGCTGATCAATGATCATTGTCGCGGTTTCGGTTCCCCACATTTGTTTCGAGTTGAGTTGAGGAGAATGGTGGAGTGGACTGTAGGAGGTAATGAAGGCGGTAGGGACGATAGATCGTTTGGCACTGGGTGCAACCACAATTTCGTCCATCTCCACGTACGGGCGCTTCTGTCTTGTCGGGGGCATTGCATCCCTGCGCGAGGTCGGTTGTATCAGACCCACTGAAGTGGCCGTTGTCAAGGTGGTGGCGCCCGAGGGGATATTCTGTACAAGTTGCTCGAGAGTCGCAGCATCGATTGCATCCTGAAACATGGAGCTGATGGCGGAAAGTTGGGGTGAAGAGATCGTAGGAACAGTTTCAATTTGGTTATCATGGTTCGCGACTATCAGGGAGTCCCCATTAACATGGTGGAGTTCCACACCACCCGAACTCAGCAAGTCTGGGGATGTGATCAAGCTCATTGCATTTGCGGGCTCCGCACTCGTCGCTATCTCTACTAGGTCCACTATATTTGAGCGGGTCTGAATGGAAGAGATGGGCTCTGTTGTTGTGCTGGTTGATTGTATTTGTAATGTTTTGTTGTCCTTTCGGGATATGGCGGTGGCATTGGTCGTTACTGTCTTCGACACGACGACAGACTCACTTGTTGTGTTAGAGGTCGCTGGAAGAGCGTTATTAGATGAGCTCGCGTTTGTACTCGTAGTTGTAACTTGTTGGAAAGTTAAAAATGGCGTGATTCTCTCTCTTTCCTTCTCAAGCTCTTTGTCTCCTTCCTCCGACCTGCAGTTAGCACAGGACAACGAATTATTATTAATCGTTTTCATCAATTAAAAACTTCAAACACTATTTTACTATGTGCAATGATGACACTCACGTCAATAGCGTATTTATGCAGACGAAGGACTCTACTTTCTGTGTTGTCTTGTTGAACTCCAAATACCCCCTTGTTCTCAAGTATATCAGCGTTCCGGTCTTGGAACGGAGTCGGTAAACACTATAGCCCTGGCCTTCGACACTGCTGAACACTGCAAATATTGAGACAAGGAAACTCTTTACATCATGAAAAAATGCACAAGAACCAATCATTCTTCGGATGATGCGCATTTGCATTATTATCATCAACATCACGAAACCACTAAATTAATGCATACAATGAAGTCTTGATCATGATCACGATCACTAACTTAGGAGAAAAATCGTTTTTAACAGGTTTGATTCATGCTAAAACTTACTTTGTCTGTTGGCTACAGTAGCCCAAGGGAGATCATCTCTATGAATAAAATTAAACGCGGACATTCCCATCACCTCTTCGGTCAGATAGCCCGCAACAAATGCAATCCTGTGATCCGTATAGATAATTTTGCCATCAGGAAGATGTCTTGTGACATACTCGTCCTGAATTGCTTCCATGAGAGAAAGCTCCGTAATCCCTTTGTTTCGGAAAGGTCGAGCTACACACACCAATAAATGTTCATCTCCCGCTGTTGTTGAAGAAACATCTGCAACGAAATAAATAAAACGAAACCATATATTTTTGCATTTCAGATATTATATTTCATTACATACATCATAACCAAAATATTTTCCATACATTTCACTAGTCGCTATCATAAAAAAGTATCGTTTCAAAGGGAGCAATCCCAGGCAAAAAAAATTTATGAAACATTTTTTCGCATGTTCTATCAAAACAAACACGGGGGATAAATTCATTAACTTTTTTAAGAACATTTTTATTGCAAGAATAGGCATTTTTAAAAGCTGGTCCTTATTAAAAAAGGATCAAGACATAAAAAGACGCATTTGTTTGTGTCTCTATGTGCATGAGTATGTAGCATTTGTATTGTAGGGCAAAAATGCAATTTAGCTTGAGACCTTCAAAGAAAGTGGACGGAGAAAGGGAATCCATCCAGCGGTATTTGGAGATTTCAACGTAAAAACGAGAGAAAAGCCTTTTATGTGGAAACAGCTACACATATATACAACAACACATCACACTCAATTTACTTTCTTTCTGCTTCGCTCTTTTTTACCTTTCTTTTTGTTTGCTTTCGTTTGATCCTTCTTGTTAGCTGGAGGTCGTAAAACTCCAATCATGTGGACTGTAACGTGCCGCGTGGGATCTCCTCTTGCCATTGTTCTCTCTGCGAGACGAATATAAAAGGATCTTCTTTCTCCAGATGACAAGCCTGACATCGCTTCCTCCGGCCTTCCACCATAAAATGAGGGTGAACGAGGAACACATTCTATGGAAGCCTCTAAGGCGTCCCCTTCGTTTTCTGAAATCGGAGGAAAAAATACGAAATAATTACTAAAACTAACTTCGCTAGTCAAAATCCCGTAGTCAATGAAAATGGGTTCTTTCGGCCATCATCACTGCTACTCTCACATTTCTTAATGAAATGGGAGTGAGAATTTGCAAAGAAAGCAAGCTAATGCCTACCTTTCGGTTCAAACGGTTTGGACGGCTGAAGGTGATGTCGCAACAGTTCCACATCGCCATTATGAGTGATCGTATACAAAGACTGGCCCATTAAATCTAACTGCGAGTGTCCCAACAGTTTCTCAACCGTGTCCGACACGTAAACGATCTTCCCAGACGAAGTAGCGATCAACATAAAGCCTTCCATGGTATCGAGGAGTACGTTCGAAAGTTGAGCCTCCAGTCCCGATGGGGCGTACTGTTTTGGAGTCTCCTTCTTTTGATTTTGCTTCAGACCTGCGTGAAAACATTTTAGAGGCATTGTTATTCTAAAGTACTTTCAATAAAATAGGCGATCATGTTCCGTTAAACTCACTCAAATGAATCCGAAGGAAATTCGCGGATAGTCTCAACACAGAAGTCTTGTCCATTCGCTTAGTTGCCATGGCTACAATGGGAACGAGGGTGGACAACTCTGAAATGTACATGTTCAGCTTATCCCGTCTCATCTTCTCCGCGAGGTTCCGCATCAGTCGACTTGAACTGTAAAGAAAAATAATAATAATTCCTCAGTTTCGGTAATGTACTTTCATCAACGCTTTTTAGTTCTATTTCATTTTGTATTGCAACTGACTAAAAATATTTTACTACTTCTAACCTTCTATTTTATTCTTATTAGGGATGGATGGCTGATTCACACATAGTTCTTTACCCGATACGGTTTAATTTGGTTCGCATTGCTTATGCTATTGCCATGCACAAAAATGATGCCACACTGAACTACAACCATTTTAACAAAAACGAATGTAAATTGAATGTAGCATCTTACATTTCCTTTCCCGGGGTTTCTACAAAAAGTTGCGTTTCCCTTCAATCCCTTTTGTCAGTAAAAGCTTCAATCTTATAACGTTTGTACTTGTTGTTTTATTCTAAACATTTTTACGGAATTGCATCCAATCAATTACATAATCATTAATCCGGAGAAGAGAAAACACAAAAGGAACTTGTTACAAAGAGTAAGCACCATCAATCTCATTTTAATGCCCGCCAAGATCATAAACTTGGCTGAAACACAACACACCTTTTTATCATAGACAATTCCGTTGTCTTCATCTGGGAAACAAAATTGAGGATTGTTATCTCCAATCCAAATCTTTGTGACCAAACAGACCATTACAAAGACATTAATTATGATTTTACCTAGAAATGTGTTATGCTTTATGCAAAAAAATGACTAAAAGGGTTCCTTAAGGGAACCGGGATAAATACTTGCAACTTAAATATCATTTTTTATGATTATGATCATAATCAACATTAAATATTATGGTGATGACGTTTATTTTTTTGTTGCAAAAATCTCTTGAAGTGTAAACAGCTCTCTTAAAACCATTTCCTTGAAAAATATTGTTGCGAAAAGATCAAAACTTGTTACACGATACGGCTAGCCGACTCTTGGTTTTTTTGTGTTTTGTTTTGAATACCGTAACGACTGGTCTGTTAAGTAAGTTCGAAGTAAGCCAGCCAACATAACATGACATGCATGCACCCATACACATAAATTCTGAAAACGTAGAAATGTAACTCATACAGAGTATTAGTACAATAGTGCTAGCGCACAAAATATTTTAAAGCGCCATCGTCAGCGTTTTCATTGTAACGAGGATTTTTTAAAGCTTGCCTCCCATCCTGTCACTATCGCCTTCTACAATCTCGCTTCTCGTGGTCAAGTTTAAGAAAATAATGAGATCATCATAGTTTAAAATCAAATCATATAGTGAATATGTGAATGATAGCCGATATTTTCCCAAGTCCTTGAACAAGATCCCTCCGCCAATTCGTCGACTTGAAAAAAAATGCAAGTTAAGCTTTTGTATAAAGAAGACGCGGAGCAAAAGCAAAACATTTGTTCGAATCTCACGAAAGTTTTAAGCTTGTTTCCGAAGGTTTAACATAACATGAGTATTATGACAGAGAGGTATTATTTTGGCTGAGCGGTGGTGGTAGGGTAGGTAGGTAAAAATAGTACGCAGTACCACGAAACAAATCCGAATCTATGCACTTGTGAAAACATGTTTTTCTTTGCCTTTAAATAATTCTGCCGAAAAAAAAACAATTTTTATTGTGAAGTTTTTAAGGGTAGTAGGAACTCCAAACTGAATTTGAATTGCTGCTGACATTATACATGCACGAGTGAGAGCTAAGGACGCCTCATTCAAAATTATCGGATGTAGGTATGTTCCTGGTTAGGGAATTCGAATGAAATGTTGTTATTATCACGACGATTTTAACAAAGACAATGCGGGAGGCTCTTGCTCGTCAATCGGTGGGATTTTTCAATCAGGTATTATTATGCTGTAATTTACATTCGATTGAAATATGCTTGACATTACTATTGCATCCTCATTAGTTTACTAGAAATGGAGACCTCCTAGCCAGAGGGTAAACATGCATTTATTTAGTATTTACACAAGTGTGTAAGTCATAGTCATTATCGGCACTAGATGATTTTGACATTCACCCACCATTATATTACACAAATTTATTTACTAGTTACTATGTACTTAGTACTATTATGATTGCGATTACAGTGGTGTGGGGATGGGGAGATTGGTTCTCCATAGACCTTGAACTGAAACTTCAAAGAAAAAAATCAATCGCGAAAAACATACTCGTCCTTTGTTCCTTTACACGGAACCAGGGAGGATATCGGCAAAGAAATTTTTTTTTGCCGAAGTGTGCGAAATTATTTTGGTATGTGCCCATCAACATCAGAATAAATATATGTGTAGGCATAGGTATGCATGTTTTTGTGGGTGACGACAAAAATTGTGTCGTCTTATTTTCCCGCGACGTAATACTAGAAATTAGATCGATAAATCTATGTATCGTCGTCATCTATCCAATAATTTACGATGGGTATCATTATTGCTATCACACGCACTGTAAAAAATCAATCTAAAGTGTAAAGGTAAAGTATTTTTACTCTATACCCAGCCAGCACGACACATGCATGGTCTTCTCTAAATTCCAGATCGATTTGGCAATAGTTATAGTAATGACTAATGACGACTGACAACTGTAAAGTTAGAAGTGCCGATGTGCAAATATTAAAACGAGTTCATTTTCTATCATCCTTTCCGCATAACAACATTAGCTGCCTATTTGTTCCATTAAAAATTTAATGGATTTAAGGAGCCATCTAATTAGAGAAGACATGGCTAGACTGGTGGACAATCCTTTTTTTGTCGGCTTATCCCTAAACTAGTTCGAGGCTAAATAAGAAAAAAACCACTGTAGTAATTTTTGAAATACTATACTATACTACATGCTTAACCGCAACCGCACCGTTATTCTTGCTTTATCCTCTCGTCGTCGTCACAAATACAAAACAAAACTATAGCTTCTCTAATCCAAAACTGCGTGGTACATAGCGTGCTCCAAAAAATGGACAACATGCAACATGGCAATTATGATACCTAACAGCTTCTTTTCTGAATAAAAGGAATCAATTTCCGTTTGAAGTTCACCGGAATTCTTGGGAAGCAAAGTATTCACATATAACGCTTCATTTCATATCATACTAGGTAGTATCATATAGACATGGGCTTAACCAAAACAAAATCGAATGACGAGACGAAAATTACATTTTTTAATACGTCGAATAAATAAATTGGTGTGGTTTTCCTTTTTAATGCGTTATTTCCTTGGTCAATATGGTCATGTCATGTTGGACAATGATTCTTAACTAAGTCAAAAATCAAATTTGTTTCACTGTGTTTTTTCCGGATAAAACCAGTTCAGATTCATTTGGGGTAAAGTGGTGTATCCATGATACCTCTTTATTGTCTTTTTCTCGTTCTCTAATTCAATTCGACTTATCTTTCCATCGTTAATTAGGCAATCTCTGTGGCTAAAAATACGCTTTTCTATATGAGAAACATTGTAAAAAGCTACATAATTTTCTCCTTAGCTACATACTTTTTTCTCTTAAATGCAAAATATTTTGTTTTATTGTATTCACGGATCTCTCTCACAAACTCACAATCTCATCCTCCATCTTGATTCATTATTACATGCTCACCAGCATTTTCCTTTTCCCCAAAGCATTCTGCACTTTGCACTCAATGCCTAAATTTCTCATTATTATTACATATAATTATGAAAATTACTACGTACGCTCGAAAACGAAACTAACAAGAACTTCTGAATGATGAAATAATCCTTGCCATATTATACATTTCTTAACACTCTACAAAACATATTTTCGTTTGAAAACAAATTTTTATAGAAATTGCTGAATTGTG
>JAHZNI010002016.1:0-10116 GCA_027744415.1 Seira ritae | reverse complement strand
TTCATACTACTAACGAAACATTCAAAAAATGCGAAGGATGAACTCAAAGTCGAGCCTTGTGCTGAAAATGAAGGGGAGTCTAGAGAAAGGAAATTATCTTTTCCAAAGAAAATCATGAGAGAAGAAAAAGATAATATGAGTTTGAAGACTATGAAGAATAAAGGATCAACTTGAGCGAGATGAGAAAAAGAGCTTTTACGGATTGTTCGCCAGATGTTTGGATTCCTGGAGAAAGTGATTGAAGGCAAAAATAGAGAGCTTTCTCCGGAAAACTATCGAATGAATAAAACTCACAGTAGGAGGTACCTAAAATTATAGGATGCTATAGCTGAGCTCATGAGGACTGTGGTCTGCGAATTAAGTTGAGAGGAAATGGGTTATTTTCCAAAAGCATGGAATTTTTTCACTATCACCCATCAACGCAGATGCTTCTGGAAAATGTCTTCTAAGTATGAGGAAAAAGACTTTGGTCGGTGGCATTTTAGTACATGAAATTCCAATTTAAGCGTGAAATGAAATGAAAAAATGAACACGTCTCCAGTGAATAAAAAAGAAAGTGTAAATTATGGAGATTTATGGAGTATGTAGACTGTGAAAGAGAAGATGAGAAAGGATTTGGATGCTTCAAGATGGTGGCTTGGCTTGTCTTAGATTGGCTTAGAAGATATGAAGGAAATAATATGGTTATTGTCCCTTGCGCTTAAAAATGGAGATTTATTTGATTGAGTTAAGCAAAGACTTACATAAATATCTAGAGGCAGCATACAAATTATATTTCTGGAGAAGGAAAACGACGATAATGCAGTTATTTTTGGCGGCGTAGGATGACATGTCATAATATTTGTGGAATGGTAAATTGGCGTTGGAAGTAACGCGGAGATTTGGATTGACTTCGCGTAAGCGAAAAAGGAAACAAGCTCCGGATTTTGGATTAGATTTGGATGGGGGATAAGAAACAGAATTGTAAAAGATTTGGAAGGCATTGAACTGAAATGACATTGACAATAGATTGCGAATGTGAAGCTGAGCAACAAGAAGCAGGGTTTAAGGTTAGGAAAAGCTAAGAAGGACATTGAATTCAGTGGAGGAGGGTAGAGGTTCATGAACGATAATAGCTGGAGGCGTTGCTCATGGAGGAGGAGTAGAATAGGTACTTCACTTCCTTTGTAGTTTTTTAGGTAGTAATCAATTTTTATTTATTTTTAAATTTAGATTGGAAGCCTGCAGAATTATTATTTGTTCGAGCACGCAAGAATTAGGAAACGCTCCGTGGACCAAAGTCATGAGCACCATCAACGTCTTGCGGAAGAGCCTGATGTAAGTTTCGATTTCAGCGTTTCTAGAAAGTAGTAGTTACAATTTCTCTCTGTAACTTGAGACAAAACGTAATGATTTCGGAATTGCTACGTGTTGGACAATGTAGTTTGAATGAATATTTGATTGATGATCTTTAGGTGCACTGGTTTGAGCAACAAGTTGAGAAGCGTCGGGTGAAACGCGACTTTCAGTATTATGATGGTGGTCATGGGAGTCATGGTTCCAGTGGAGGCTTCTTCGGAAGCCCATCCACGCATTCCTATATCTCCCCGTACAATCGCGAGGGTGGTGGTTTCCCTGATCCTCTGTGGAAGGAACAATGGTACCTGGTAAGTTTAAAAGCGAGCTTATGTAGCATTGAACCTTTGAACGCAATAAAGAAATTGTAATTAATGAAATAAAATTTGAAAAGACTGACGTGAATCCAATAAGACTAAAGTCGAGATCCCTCCAGGCATCAGGAAACCATCCGTCTTATAGGGCAGCAGAAAGTACTCAACTTCCCCCTAGATTCGTTCCCCAGGAGTATCTCTTCTCCAGCGCTAGTGAACACAACTCCCAAGCTGTGGAGAAAAAGCCTCATACAGTACGATCCCAGTGCCAGAATGAATATTGGATTAAGGATCTCGCGATTTGCGTCAACGACTGCCCTGATGGTTACTACGAGGACAGACAAGCTCGCGAGTGCTTAAGTTGCTCTCAGAGATGCAAATCATGTCACAATTCCACCATTTGTACTGCATGCGAACACAACCTCGTTCTCTACGGGACTGAGTGCTTGGCAAAGTGTCCTGAGGGGCATTTTGAAGCTGATTCGAGTTGTGAGAGGTGCCCTGTTGGAGACTGTCTCGCTTGCGCTGGGCCAATGGGAGCGGAGTGTGCGCAGTGCAGGTCGGGAATGTACCTTGAGGATAACCAATGCGTTCAGGTTGGGTCATTTTTCGTATTTCTTGAATTGCTTATCAGATAAACATGAACAGTAGAATTAATTCGATAGTTATGAATTTTAGAGGTGCTCTGTTGGGAGGAGAGCAAATGGAAATGGCGAATGCGTCCAGTGCCCCACTGGATGCCGTTCTTGTGGAGCAGACGGAAAATGTCTCCAGTGTTTTGATGGATTTCGAATCGGTGCAGGGGGAAGATGTGAAGAGGCAGATCCACCATGTCCACGAGGAATGTTCCTTGAAGAGGGAAGTACTCAATGCAGAGGTTGTGGTGATGCCAACTGTGTGAGATGTGTCAATTCGGGACAATGTCTGGCATGCGAAGAAGGCCTGTTCCTTAGAAGGGGACAGTGTGTCCGTTCATGCGGTGATGGGTTCTACAAAGGAGATGGGGACATGGAGTGCTATAAGTGTGCGGGACTGTGCACAAAATGCAGGTCAAGCGAAGTTTGTGATGAATGCAGGACGGATGGACTGCTCCAGGAGGGGAAATGCTTGCCTCACTGTGGTGATGGGTAATTTAAGACAACTTAAGATTTAAATAGGCTTAAAGGCTTATCAATTTATTTTTACTAACTAACTTCCTCTGTTCTTTAGATACTTCAATGATGCGGGAACTTGCGTCACGTGCTCCTCCGCTTGTAAAACCTGCATAGGGCCAAAGGATAACGAGTGCGTCACGTGCGCTCCCGGTCGAAGACTGACTAAATCTGGTACATGCGCTTTGAATTCGGTGGACCAAGGAGGGAGAAGGTCACCACCCGCTATTCTTTATCAGAATGGCACTTGCTCCGATGGTTACTTTTACGACTTGAATACCAGGGAGTGTCGTGAGTGTCATCCGAGCTGTTCCAGATGTACTGGTGAGTGGAAATTACGAACTAATTTGATCGAGATTAACATGTCATTTTCTTACAAAATTGCTGTTTTGTTCCGTTCAGGTGCTATGGCTTTCCAATGTCGATCCTGCCGATTTCCATTGAGACTTGATCGTGGCAGCTCCAGGTGTATTCCGTGCTGTCACCATGCAGCAAGTGAAGACTGTTGTCATTGCGATGAGAAACGTCACACGAGTCACAACTCCCCTGCAGCTTACAACGGTAAGCATTAATCCCCCCCACTTCTATGACATTTTCCTTATAAACGAAATGCTTAAAAATGTGTTCCCTCTTGACTCTACAGGTGAATGTCACTTCGTCTCCCGTCGTGTCTCTGAGTCAGCCGAGAGTGAGCTTTCATCTGGTGGAGTGTCTGACCGTGTGGTCCTCATGTCATTTTGGTTTACGGTTTTCATCCTTGTCCTCGGTCTCGTCGTCATATTCCAACGCTCCAAGAGAAACAAAAGAATGGACCTTAGCTCGTCTCAGAACTACTTCAACTCTGGTTCATCATCCGACACTTCTGCCTTACTCATCCCCTCTAAGGCCAAGTCCTCATGGCGTCACAATCATCTCAACTCCTCCAATGATCCCCACAATGCCGTGAAGTACGCCCCAGTTCCCCTGAATATGAACGATGATGCGAAATCGGAAGGAGAGCTGTCAGAAGAAGAGGAAGAAGTAGCATCACCCTCTCCAAAGAAGTCAAAATCCAGTCGAAGGGTTAAGTTCCAAGATGAGTTCACCTCTGAGGGTTTCGATGAAATTGACTTTGAACAGGTCGTCTCCGAGCAGGATTCCGAAGGAGTACCGCTCGTTTTAAAGACTTAACGGTTACTATTTTTTTCTAGGAAATTACTTTTTCCCATTTGGATCGAAGTCGATATTGAGACGAAAGAAAGAATAAATTTTAAAAGGTTTTAATTACTCCAGTCCTGGTCCTCATAATTTGAAAAAATTTAATCAGAGAGAGAATTTACTTTTATGAGGACGTGGATTTTTTTTACAAAAGTCATTACAGTTTTAGATTTCATTAAGCTTACTAAACTGCATCCAGGCATGCTTTACGACGCATCCTGTTGACATTTATGTTTTTGAGTGTTTCTTCAGTTCCGTTGTACTTGTATTTTAATTGAATTTTAGTCATTTTAATTAATTAATTAGGTACAATATCTTGTAAGATTTTTAATTTTAGATTAGATTAATTTTGATTTCGTTTTTAAATACTATCATTTGCTTTGACTATTTACTACGTTGAATAAGAAGTTCGGAAGAGATCGCATTGTGATGTTGGCTCGCGGGTGCATGAGCACAATTTTCCGCATTTTGAAACGAAATGTTACATAAACCTACATAAAAAATCTTTTCATATAAACAATGAACATGAACCGCGTGATTTCTGACGTTGAAATGAAAAGAAATGAACCTACTTAAAAACAGTGAATTAATTACGCAAAAATTTTAATTGTAAAATAAATTTAATTATCGTGGTTCGTTTTCGATCACATTCACAATCATGTCACGTCATGTCATTATTGTACAATGTATGTCATAATTAAGTATAGGAGACGTAAAACGTTTTTGTGTGAATTGATATCGTTGTAATAAATTTTATTGATTTCAGAATTTTTAATTTTTAGTTTATTTTAGATTTTAAACCTTCTCGGAAGTCAGTTGATTAAAATGAAAAATGAATTTCGAAAAAAGAGAATAAAATTTACAATATTTTTCGCAGATGAAATGCACAACTACTATCGCAGTTTTCATTTTCTTTAATATGAAAAATGGCTTCAATGTATCACAATTCGAAGAGTTTCATATTATGTTAATATACATACGTTGTACGTCATTGACAAAATACTCTATTTTACAAAATCTCATCAACACCTCTCACTCTTGCAGCACAAGGGGATAACTATTGACATGATTCAGCATGTTTTATATTTTAACCGACACGATTTAGCATTGGCCCAGGCGTAAGCGTATACAGCTTTCCTAAGACAGATTTTTAAACTTTAGAACTACAGTACAAAAAATATTATATTTTTTATATGCGGTAAGTAAAATTTTTATTTTATTTTTGCTCAATTAAAAGCAACGATCGCAAAAATTCTGCACCTCTGTTTTTTATGGACAGAAGTCACGTCACCTAAACGACAACTTTCAATTTGGAATTTCTGTAGTCACGGTCACACAAATGGTGTTCAATACTAAATTGTAAAAGTAAAAATTATACAATTAAAACGTTACTGGTCGAGCCGTATTCTTTTGTTGCTGACAGATTTAACGTAGCACACTTCGCATTTAATTCCCTTCTCCATCATCCATTCGAGCCAAAGCTGTTGCTTTGGAGATAGCGAGTCGCCCGGCCCCTTGACTTCCACAAACAGCACCTTTCTCTCCTTCTCGTTCCACACAACAAGATCAGGGAAACCACTGTGGAAGTAGCGATAATTTCTAGACAATCTTTCGCAGATGTCGGCGATCATCCTGGTTCCCATAGCCCTCATCAGACCTTTCAATACCTCTGGTGATTCAAACAGCGACCATGAAACGATACTTAATTTACCATGATTTTCAGACCAGACTTGTTCAACCAGACGGAAGAGGTCTTCCATAGAGAGGTTATTTCTGATAAGGTCCAGCTTGTCCCTAATGAGGGATTCTCTCCTGGCGTAAAAGTCCTCAAAGTGTAGGTCAAGGGGATAACCTTGGTAGCGGGTATGGAATGCGTCGGGAAGGTCGTCGTAGAAGATTATATCCCAAAAGAGGAGACCGTAGAGGGTACAGATTGTGGAGCCTTCTCCGTGTAGCCCGGTATCAAAGCCTTCCTCATGAAGGTAGAAATCAATGGCATGCTGCTCGACTGAGGAAATACGGACATTAGAGGAAGAGTCTTGTCTGCCAATGAAATATGCTTTCCCCATGTTGCCGGGGCCTCGATCCCTGGAATATAAAGATTTATTGCATTGGTTCAGTATTTCAATTGAAAGCTTACATCTTTTTCGTTTACATCCGCGAAATTACATTTTTTCTCCAACTATCGTCCTTATGGGAACCTCTTGCTTCAAAGTCAGGATTTTCGGTCCATCTTCATCAACGACTACTGTTTCCGTTGCTGTAACTACTTGTGTATCCATGCTGAAGAACCTCTCCTCATCTGGCTTCTCAGCCTGCCTCTTTTCATCTTCATCACTGCTAGTGTCAATATAGACCTTCCGTGCCTGACTCCTTGTACGCCTAGTTGATGTCGAACTTGACGCCCTTTGATTTTCCACTTTCTTCGATTTTGGACCTGGCTTCTGCTTCACTCCTTTAACTTTTTTCTTCTGGTCAGGATTTGACTTTTCCCATCTCTTCGACAATATCAATTTGTGATTTATCTGGAGATGTGGATCTCTCAGACCTTCTTCCAACAGTTTTCTAATATCCTCTTTTGACTTCCTTAAATGGCCCTCATTAATTGCAAGCCTTTCCCAGCACCTACCTCTATAATTTGTGAGGTATATGCTTTGTCCCAAAATCTTTCTCAGAAGGTCATTTGCTTCTTTGAATCTCTTCATCTTCTGAAACCCATCAACACCCATCCAGCAGACATGCGTGAGCACGGATCCCGCCGTGTGAATTCTGAGATATTTCGGCAACGTCAAGTCATACTCGACCGCTTCCAAATCTTTCAAATGCTCGGAAAGCATTCCCTCAGCTTCTGATGATATCTCAATGACCCTCTGCCATTCCTTGGACTCAGTCCATGCGACAAGGTCGGAATGCATTGCGAAGCACTTTTGAAATTTGATTAAGTCTTCTCTGGTCCTGTATACGAGGGTCTCCTTCCTAATCTTGTAGGTGGGGTATGTCATTTGACCCATGGAGTTCAGTAAGATCACAAGGAGTTGATTTGACGCCTGATCACTTTCAATTTCCCAGTAGTGTGGCGGTGAATATAAAAGGAAAAGCCTCGAGAACAACGTCTTTGTTTCCATGGTTACTCTGAAAGCGGGACCGAGTTCTTGGAGCGCTCGTTTCGTCATCGGGTATGCATTTGTGTGGCCCGTGAGCGTCTTTTGGTTCCTCACGTTTGAAAGGAGGGCTTCCTTGCAAAATTCTTTAGTTTTCCTCGTGAGATTGATCATCATTTTCTTGGACAATGACAGGATTTTTGGAAGGTCAAGTACGTCGAGAATCTCCTCAAGAGAAGCAGTCGACGCCGAAATTTCTTCGAAGAAGCCCAAATCAGTCAGTTCCTTGCAGGTGGGTAAGAGGTCATCCGGCAGTTCCTTATATCTTTTGTTGAGCTTGTTCATCGGTTTCCATTCCCACTTTCTTTGAAACATGCGGACGTACAGAGACTGGGCAGATAAGTTAAGACCAGTGAAACGCTGGACAGTCTTATGATCTTCGGAACTTATCAAGTGAGCGTGGAATTTGTCAGAAATCACTTCCCTCAAAATGGACATGAAATTTCGAAGATAGTAACGGCCCCCTCCCATTCCATTTTCATTATTTCCGTTTGATGTTGAAGTCGAGTCAAAATTTAACTTTTTCTTTGGACTCCGTTCAGATCCTAATCCAGTTTTACCAGGAGAATCAGGCTTTTTCTTTGGAGAGTCAAGACTGGCTTCCTATAAATAAAACAAATAATTACATCAGACAGATGAAGTAAAAAACTGGTTCTAATTTAAAAAATCTTTACAAAAAGTAATTCTATACAGGAGAAATAATTACCGAGCTCGTTCGCTTCACCCTGTTCATATGTCTAATCGGGGAAAACTTCGTTAATGGAGATTTTGCCGCCTTCTTTGGAGTAGGGGGTTTATAATTTTCGATCAAAGATGTCAGTTTTGCCATGGCAGGAGACTTGGGGACTTTAAAACCGGAAGAATTTGAGCCCGTCGAATGGTGGGAGGAAGAGTCTGGAGTTTGAATGTCTTTTGATTTCGAAGGAGTAAGAAGGTTGACTAATTTATTTGGCGAATTTGAACTAACGGAAAGAGAGCTTTGTGATCTAACTACTTCGTCAACATCAATTTGAGATAGGACCTCATCCCCTGAAGAACTGTCATCATCGTTACCTTCAGCGAATGTCCCACATTTATCCGGTGAAGTTGTTGCGGATTTGTTCTTGTTCTCTTTCTCTTCTTGGGAGGATCTTATAACTTCGTCAATATCCACCTGGGATAAGATTTCGTCGCTCGATGAAGCTTCAGAAAACCCAGAGGGGCTACCGGGCTTGGGATCGTTGTTCAGAAGAGATGGTGACGACAGAGGATTCGACACCACAACTAACTCCACATCATCCTCCTCCTCATCCTGGCTCAATACTTCTGGTTTGACCGTTTCCAAAATGTCATTCACAATCACAATCTCGCCCGGCTCCGCTTCAGACTCAGAATCGGAACTGATAATGACAAGCTCTTTGGGAGATGGAGGAGGTTTCTCTACTTCAATCACTTCAAGGATATCTTCGTCATCAGACTTTATGGGACTATAACTCTTACGTTTTGGTTTAGGCGGCGATGGTGTGCCCAACAACACTACAGGTGCTACGGGACGACTAGGGAGGTAATTTGGTTGTCGACGACGAACAGTGCCAGAGGAAGTTGAAGCCTGTGAACTTGTTGGCGTCGTCGGATTCTTGGTGAAAAACTGAGTAATTTTCTTTTGTTTTGGATCGGGAGTATTACTGCTGTTGGCTACGTTGTTTCTCCTCATTTTGGGGAATTGGAATTATTAAAGTAAACTAGTAAAACTGTTCTTAAAAGTTAATATTATGTAATGATAGTCCTACTAAGGTCATATAGATAGTCACAGTCACATAGTTTGTCTCCTGTCGTTTTGATTTTATGCTGTGTCCCGCACACTTGTTGATGTCAATGGATTCGCATTCACAGCTGCCTTCCCATCGCACGCAACAATCTTGACGGTTTCAACTTTGGCCACTTCTTGCATGTCCTTAAACTCGACGTCTTTCAGTAGGAAGGTCCACACATTATCACAAAAGCGATAAGTGTCGAGCTTCTCTGCTTTGAAGGTGACGCGAGACTTCACCCTTGAGGAGAGAGCGTTATTCATTGACTTGTCAAACTGGAGGAGGATCTTGTTCGCGAGAGAGGGAGGGATCTGGCTGTATTGGATGAGTTCGTCAAGGGCTTCTTGGAGTGTGTGGCCAAGAGTAGTGTTCCTGTACAACTGATATGACATTTTAAGCACGGATCCCGTCCAATTTAAAGCCAAAAGCAGCCGACTCTAACTGATGCATGTATTATCATTCGGAGAATTCTGGAATAGGCAATTGAAATACAGATATCCATCATGATAAGTAAATGTAATTAAAAGTTACTGTTCTCATTAACTTTTATAAATTAAGTGACTTTTTACTCACTCGGAGCTCGATTAAGGATTTGTCTTTAAAGCAGGCACTATCGATTATGAGGTCAGGTACTCAGCTAAGCACTACACTGGAGCAATATACGTTTTTCGTTTAAACATAAATAATGGAAACAGGATTTGTCTTAATTAAATCGCGGGAGCCATTTGCTGGTGCTTGTTTTTGTCGGTCAGTCAACACACCACGAATCTCAAATGCTAACTAAAATGCAAAATCCTCTGATCGTGATCATCCAGATTCTGATAGGAACCAATTATGCAGCCGTAGCATAATATGGTTAGCAAGTTAGGGCTCGACTCGAATACGAGTCAGCCAGGCAGGCAGAAGAAAGAGCCGAGGCCGAGATTCACACAGACAAGAAAGAGATCATTCATTCATTCGATATAGCTTTAGTCCATCGCATTGCATTCTGGTTGTTGTGGCTCATCATCATGTTTCGCTTGCTTATAATTTTAGATCTCAATGTACCCCGCCAATGTTCCGCGGCTTGATTGGCTCCAAAATGTGCCTTTGAGAAGGTTGTTCCGCAGAGAAGAGATTCTCATTTTCGTTCTTTTGTATCTTGTCTTGTCTTCTTAGTATGCAAAAA
>JAHZNI010002015.1:0-15620 GCA_027744415.1 Seira ritae | reverse complement strand
AGTTGTTGTAATAATACGTTTAGAACCCATCCATCCAATAAAATTTACTTGAGTAAAAAATGCAACTTTATCTTAGCTTATTTCCATCCACTTACCACTTATTTTGATTTTGATTATAAGATTACATTACATTGCATTGCATTACATGAAAGACTGTTTAGAGAATGATTTGCTTTGTACGCAGAATATGTAACAACATATATTCTCAAGGAAAGAAAACAATGTTTAAGGATTTAAGTCTCCATCGCCTCACTTTCCCATTCCCATCATGAAATCTCCTGAAATCCGTTGAGAGCAATGCGAGTCTTTCTCCCTCTCTTTCCCTTTCATTTGCGTTCCTCCTGAAGGCACCGATTTTCCTTGCTGTACCATATGGCGTGATTTAGAGTAAATAATCATTATTATGGAGGAATAGCAGACAAGCGAGGCTCACATGAGAACGGTGGACTAAATTTCCAGGGAGAAAGCATGAATGCAAGAAAAAGCCTTTTCCCTCTAGACCTGAGCAAAAGCCATTTTCTCCATCTATTTTCGCGAGCAAGTAAAAAATGTGCATATTCTAGGGAAAAATGCTTCTGTTATTACGACGTTATAGCCACATAGACACACATATATACCCCTAGCGATTTCCATGCATGCATGCATGATGATGATGCCCACCTACGAAACTTGTTCGTTTCTTGTTTCCTTTCCGTGGTCTCATAATGATGTTGTGGTGGTGGGTGACCCTTTCTCTACAAGCACCAAATATTTTTGCCACTAGAACAGAACCCAACTAAACTGTCTTGCCTTGCCTGTTCCTGTTTCAAACTTAAAGTTGAAAACTCCTAGTAAAGTTGAAGTTGGCTTGCTAATTCCATTGTTAGTTCTCTCCGTAAGCGACAGACGACACTTATCGTTAGGACACATCATTTGCACGAATATGAGTTTCATATTTCATCTGACATTTTTTATAATTCTAATAAACATACATGCCTACTTTTCTCTGATTATGATTTTGTATGATTATGATCATGTCAGTGTTGGGTCCATTGCATTGTCAGTGTAATCAAAGACGTAAATTTGACAGGAGACCTCCCATTTGTTCCAACTTTGGATACCTTGTGTAACATATATCTAACCCCAGAGAGGATAAAATGACAGTAGAAGCATGTGACGTGACATGACGACGATGCATGACGATGCTGAAGAACCTATTAGGTAGATGGGGCAACGTAAGACATTTACTGCTGCTATTCTATATTTAGCCAGTAAAATACTTTTCACACGATTCGTCATTGCATCATTTTCATTCTGCGGAAAAGAAAGGCTAATAATACACTTTCTTCATAAAAAGATGACGTCTGCTTGATACGGCTTTGGCATTTTTATACATGAGAAGCGAAAGAGATGCATGTCCCCGTGCGTATTATTGAATCCTTTAAAGTAAATAAAAGAGCAGTCTAATTTAAGCACAATGAGAAATGAGCAACAAAAGAAGTGCTTCCGTCCGTTTCATTGATTATAATTTCGACAACTTGCCCTTTGGGGAAAAACAAAAGACATGCATGTAAAGCATTCATTTCAACATTCCACTCTCTCCTTTCTTCCCATTTGTCGTCATCTCCTTCTCTCCAATTTCATTTTTATAGGAATCTCGAATNAACAAAAGACATGCATGTAAAGCATTCATTTCAACATTCCACTCTCTCCTTTCTTCCCATTTGTCGTCATCTCCTTCTCTCCAATTTCATTTTTATAGGAATCTCGAATAAATCAAAAAACTAGATCTCGTATTTCATCGTGAGGAAACAAAAGGCCAAAAATGTTGAAATGATATGGGAAAATGTATTAGAAAAAGTTTAGTATGAATTTGTGTCGTCGTATGTGTGTGGGATTTAGATTAAGTCGGAAGGAGGAGATCGAGAGTGGATGGATGGAAATAACGGAAAGCTGGTAGTATTATTATTAGTAATGTTGTTTTTCCATACTATTTCTTCTCTGGAGCATTTTTTATCGTTACACTCTCACTCCAAAACTCCAACTAAGTTCTTTTTTCCTTATTCCTCTTTTCCCCTATATACAATGTTTCCCCACTTTTCCTTCCACATTGCATCATAGATTGAATCGAGAGAGGAGAACAACGAGCAACTAGCTAGAACTACAACAGAGAGCTTTAAAAAAGTGCTACACACTCACTCTCTCACACACGCATAGATCAAGTAGAGAACTTAAGGCAAACAAGAGAACATGTTGAGTGCGAGTGAAAGAGAGCTAAAGATAAGGTAAAGAAAGCTGCTGGTGGATCCAGCGTGCCAGTTGCAGCGGCAGTAGTGGAAGCAGCAGATATACACACACACAACTCTTCTATTTCTAAGTATTCATCCAGTTCACCCTTACTTTGCCCTCTCTCGAAAGAACGGAGAAAAGGAGCGAAAATAAAGTTTTTGTCAGGGAAAAAATGAGGCTAAAGGAGCTCTGAAGAGGTTGGAAAGTTTAAGCTGGTTGAGAATTGCTTTGCTTTAGCTTTTCCACTTCGGGAAAATTATTATCACACGTTAATTAGCCCTACTTGTTTCCAGTCATGTTTCGCTTCTCCGAAGACGGAGAAAAGTGAAAGTGCTACTGAATGACATTACTGGAGAGAATAGATACATCATATCATAAGTACGCAGCGGAAGGAAGAAAAGTATCAGAGGGAGTGTAATGCACATAATAAGGCCATAGGCAACAGTTGATTTTTTTCCAGAGACTGGTATCATCATCGTCATCATCATCGAGATCTTTTTGCGGTGTGAACAGCTGTGTGTGAAATAGAGCCACTTTAAGTGAGAAAATTTAACAAGATACAATGAATTTCTGGATTTTGAGTCGAGTGTGAGTGTTGTTGTTGGTGAGAACGTGATATCATAAAGATTTCGAGATTTCATAATATACCTTATCCTATAGATGTGTGCGTCCAATTGTGGTCTGTATGTAGGTGTGTAGTGTCGATGGGCAATATCTTATCTGTGATTATTCGTTTCTTTCAATTTTGATTGTAAAATTCTCCAGTAACCGAATGATATTTTGACTTAAATAAGACCGCATTTAACATCTCTGGATTATTTATTTACGGTAAATATCTAAGCTTTGCTTTCTAATTTACTTATTGTTATTTTCTAATTTTCGTCAAAACTGTATTTAGAATAGGATAATGAGAGAGGCAGGATGCTTTCTCCATTGTTTTTTTCTACTTTAACCTAATAGGTTCTCGGAATCTGATGTAAAAAGATATGATGATAACATGATAAGCACGTATGGTGAGGTCAGGTTACATGACGAAATAAAGATTTAATAACATCGTCACCACACTAGTAGCACACTAGCATGAGAGACATTGTATTGTAACAAGCTATTTGTTGAATGTGGTCTTGTGGTATGGGAGTAAAGGCGAGAAAAGGGGAGTTGGATGGCTGTTTGAAGTGAAAGCAAAGTCTCGCGATAGTCAGCTTTTTTCCCAAGCTATAAGGCAGAAAATCATGAATGTACATGTATCTTCGGTGTGATAATATTGGTGGTGGTGAGTGGTGATGTGATGGCAAATAGGGACAAAAAAGAGAGAGCTGGCAGTTTGGCAAACTGGTGCTTTAGGCTGCTCCTCCCCCATTTAACACAACGTAACTAGCAGCTTGCTGCACAAACCTGCTTGGGTGGGAAGCTTTCCTACAGCTGGAGAATAATGTCAGGGAGCAAAGATGTGTGGAAATAAATGAACAAAAACGTTGATATTTCCATTCTTCTCCGATGCGAGAGAGGAAGACAAGGACTCAAGCCAAGCCATAAGTTTTTGTTTCACTAGGCGTAAACTACGCTCTAAAAACTTCTAAGGATTCAAGATTTGACTTCACAGGCAGCTAAAAATAAAAATAATTAAGAAAAGAAGTAGGATGAAAAATAAACAAGCATGTAGTCTTCGAAAAAAATTTGATCTTTAAGATGAAAGTGTACAAACAGGTTTCCAGAGGCGTACGCTGAATTTATTTCCTAATTAGCTGGAGGATTTTTTAATTTGAGCCGATCACCCATTTCCACAGCCCACGACCATTCCCAGAGATTCTCTATTGAACAAAGGGGCGCTGATGAGACAAATGCTGACAACTGAGAATACGAATTACGTACGCGATATATTTTTGTCGCAAATGTAATTGCGTCATCTTCCAGTCTCTTTTAGCTTATCTAGAAAGACAAACTTATTTCGCGTAAATATCATCTTCTCAGCAACATCATGTTAAGCAAAATGTGGTTTGGTTTGGCTGGAAGAAGCGCATTTAGAATTTTGTAGAGCAATCTTGTCTTCACTTCGACTTGACACTATACACACAAAAAAGATTATGTATGATATCCATGCATCTGGAAGAAAAATGCATTATTGCTCTCTTCATACCATTTTTTCTGTCTATTGTGCAGAGGAGACTGGTCTACAAGAATTTGTTTTCTTTCTTGGGCACTTTTTTTTACTTCAGACTTTCTCCATACAGTCCACAGAACAGATCCCCAGAAACCTTTGGTGAAATGGTACACAGAAGCCTACTCACAGACTATTGAGTCGAGTCGACAAACAAATGCTTCCAAGATAATATGTACGTTATTGAGCTATGTATGGTGAAAGACCAACCGCTGGTTGACAAGGATTTTTTTATTCCGTCAACTTTTAATAAAAATAAAAACTAACGTATGCTCCGCTCCTGTGTGCCACTTTTCTCCGGCATATGGAGGCTTAAAACCCCATCCATACTTTACCAAAAAAGGTTATCGAATCGGGAAGTCTTGCTCTTACTTCAATTAATTTTGAGAGACATAATAAATCTGATGCAAATGCTGTACAATATTCGGCACTCTCGCGTTTTCTAGAAAGAGTGTGGAGAAAGTTTGCCCAGGGCATTTTGAAACGAAAAAATCTCAACCTTGCTGTATGTATCGAATAACAGTTTTTCAGGGTTACATAGATTTATATAGAGTACAAAACTACTAAAGCATTACTTTTGTGGAAAAAGTTTCTAGTGTAAAAAATAGAACTGATAAAATAAATTACAATGTACGTTTCCTCTTGCCTTCCGGAGCATAAAAACAATTTAGTTCCTAGCATGTTCATTAAAATAGATATAATTGTTATGCAAACTGCTGTGTCAGACGTCATTTGCAAAGATTTACAATTACATACACGTCTTCATGTCTTTCTTTCTGTAGGTAAGCCTTATGAATCATATAGTATAGCTTCTCCAAAAAAAGAAAATGACGTCCCGCTTTCATTTCAGTCAGTGTACTTGCATTTTACAAAATTAAAATGTTAGCATTTTTTACAATATAATAGATTCCAGGAAGAGGAGAAATCTAATATGCATGAAATGACTTTCACCCCACACACATGTATGTATACGTGAGTGAGCACATACATAATAATATACTTGTGAACACAATCGTTTTTTTCTATTATTCAATTAATCTCCTGCTGTTCCTCTCCGCTTTCTAACACAAACACCGTCAAAGATTTCGATTAAGGATTCAATTTGTGAAAATCTACATAAATTAGTTCGCACCCTTTTCTCTCACCGCCGGCTAACAAACATCTTGACAATAGTGGCCATACTGCATAAAACGTGAACTCCCACATGCACATTGGCCGAATAAATTTCCACCTTGTTTTCCTCTCCTCTTCTCTTATACCAGTATAGTCACAAGAAATTTTCCTTTATCAGAGAACCTCGTCGTAGCTTTTGTGTGGGAGTGTGATGTCATTACGGCTAAGATAATAGTAGCGCATCCACTTCGACTCCACTCCACTCTGAAACCTCAGGATAGACATAACAACTAGTGATGTGTGTCGAAGCCTAAATTACTTGCAATTTTCTCTGTGTCGCCGTCGCTAGTTGTTGTGTTGTGACGTGACATGGTCTTGTCGCTGCATAATGTATGTGTGATTGCGCTAGCATAGAAGCAGTTTACATCATAAAAGAAGGCTTAAGTATGTTCGTTTCGTTTCAGGAGCCTTGAGTTTGCAACATGAGTTTCTTTTTTTTAAATGTAGAATAAAGTCTATGCCACATATATTTCCTCAGACGTAGCACTTAAATTGAGTGAAAGCAAGGAAAATAAAATCAACACGTCTTAGTAGTATGAAGTTGTGCGGTCGTATACTGTATATCAACAGGTATCTTTCTCATTTGCGGCCAATGCATAACTTTTTTACTTACGTTTATTTAATGGATGGATGAGTGTTATACGTAGTCTCTCTTTACGTTTCCTAACTTTCTTGTTCGCTTTAAAGCAGAGAAAAGCATGTGTTCCGGTTTTTTTTTCAAATTGATGCTTTATTTTTATTTGCATGCGATTTCTTTCAGGTTCATGAAGTACAACCCAATGGAAGAAGGAAGCTAATTCAAGCAAAATCACTTGATTTCCTTGACCTGAATCAGTGCAAAACTTTATGCCAATTTAAAATACACGCACAATGAACATGATCATTGAATATTTAGGCCTTCGAAATGTCAAGTGAAAGCAATCTTATCAATGAATTAATATACATTCTCCGCAAAAACTTCTCCCCTAAATTGTTTTAAGAATAAGCTAGTTTCCTTTTATTGCACCCAACAATAATCCCCTGGCTCTTAAATGAGTTATCCAAGACCCATCCTTGGGAAAAAGTACTTCAAATTTTTAGTGCTTTCTCCAGCAATATAATGGATTTAAGCAAGTAGGTAGACTCGTAGTATTTTAGTGGTTTGGTTTGAGAGTGTGACGACAAACTAGAAACGGAAAATAAGGCAATCAACGAAACTCATCCTCCATCTCCCAAAGGTCAAATGCCGATGCCCCAACGGAACTCACGACGTGTGGCCCAACTGCTGAGCAATAATTCTAGTCTATTTAGCGGAGTAGGTACGACATCATCAACAGGACTGAATAACTATGTTAACAGTGGAACCTCCAACAACAATAATAGCACCACAAGCAGTATAATTTCGCCATCTAATAACAGTAGTAGCACGGCTTCTAATGGAAGACTTTACGGAAACCCTGTGGCTCATCAGCCTCCACCACCACCCCTGATCACTGATACTCTGACAGCGTGCCTCGATGTTAATGGAACTTACATTTGCACTTCCTACAGTCCTCGTTGTTACATCATCCAGAAGGTCAGTATTTCCATAAACTTGTTATATTATTGACGTAAGTAAGTATTTTTCACTTGATGACCAATGGGAATATGAAAAGGCGTCATAGCCATAATAATGTTTGTTCCAAAGTCCCAATCCCAAGCTCATTTTCTTTTCTCACTTGGCTTCTTTCAAGGTTCTTCTTTAATATGATTTGCAAGCATTAAACCAAAGTAAAAAGAGTATTTCACGGGTTTTACACGAGTTAGGATGACGCACCTCAACTGCCCATTAAAAGCTTTCCCATCATCAACACAAAGTTTCTTGGATGATGCTGAAAAAACTTTTACATTGTTGCTGTCATGTCACGAATTATATGTAGTCTTTAATGAGCTTTCACTTCACTTCCATGTTTTTCGTCCCTTTTTTCTCCTCAGGTGACGCCAAACACAGTAACAGTAACACCTCATGTCATCGGTAGCGGTAATGGTGGTGGTGGGGAGACGGGGACGACCACAGGTGTTGTCACCGGTAGCAATCCACACGTCGTAGGTCCATCACCCCTCACTCCCGTCCTTTCCGCCTCGTCGACTTCAGCACGAAAACAAAAACAGTTTAGTTCTGATGTGACTTTATCAGCGTCCTCATCGCCTTCCCACCATTTTCTTTCAACAACTCACTCGACCTCCCACTCTTCATCATCGGCATACAGTCATAGCCATCGACACTTCCAGGGTTCCAGCTACAATGGAGCCCAGCATATCCACCGTAGTTCCGGTTACATCCCTCAGAGAAGTGGAGGAGGGGAATGTGAGAAAGGCTGTAGCGGCAGTAGCTCTAGAACCTGTCCTCCTGGCTGCCACTCCTCACAGTTAGGTTAGTAAAAATTTCATTTGATCTAATTTCTCGAAAAAATGGAACACAATAATATATCCTTACAAAGCTCGTGAGAGTAAAAAGATTTGGAAGTTAAGTAGATTATGAATTTTCCCCGAGCCACGACATTCACTTTAACAAAAAGCATTAGGAAGATTAACATCAAAGGTTTTGCTAATGAAATATGAAATCTCCGGAATTATTAATACTTCTTAAGCTGGTTTCTCAACATTTCCTATCCATCATTAATTTGATATACTCCACACGCCAGATAAGTTGGTCTTCTCATGTTCAGCTTTAAGCCCTTCGAAGATTTTTTTCCTCCCACGCCAAGCCAGAGGCCATCATCATCGAAATTTCATATGGGAAACATTATGCTTCATATGAAAAGCTTTAAAGCGGAGAGACAGAAGAACAACGACATGACTGCATGGCCACGATGCTGACACTATCTGCAGACGCTATTCTAAGTTATTCGTGTATGATCGATCACTTCCTTTCACCTTTCTTTTTTCTCTCTTGCCAGATCGCACAGAAGATGGAGTGAAGCATCATAAAAAATTGAGAACAGAGCTTGTTGGTAGCTTCGCTATCAACACGTACTTTTACATACGCTGTGTTTGGTTATATGTAGTTATGTTACACTTTCTTGGTACAGACAGCTTGAATAAATGAGATGCGATGGGATGTGAGGTTGTTTTTGCATAGGCTCTAATAACCATAACTATAGCTGTAACCAGACCAGGTCTGGCAGGAGAACGTCCTGGTGTTACAGTAAGTACTCTGAAAGGTGCGTTCAATCACCGAAGCTGCTGAATGAATAAAAAACGAGTGGTTGCTTGTAGTTTGCTTATGTATGCAATAGAATAAAAAATAGATGCATAGGTAACTAACCAGAAACAATTTTATTATGAAGCAATACAAAAGTCTGCACAGATTTCATATGAATGAAAACACATTCTTCAAATATAAATAATATCCCGTTCGTATACCTTTTCAACTTTGGATAGATATAAGATGCACTCATCTAAAAAAAATCTTATTTTTAAGAGAGACGAGAAACAATGGAAAATTGCAGATTAGTTGGATTCATGCAGAGATATATGTACAGAAAATGCAAAAAAATATTCAACACAAAATTAATCTTCTCCTCTCGGTGCCTTTGATTCTTCTAAAAAATCATGTAGAATTTGGTACACGTAATCACAATGATTAATAACGTTGTTGTATTTAGTGAAAATCATAATGGTTCATGTATATTATTGGTAGATGAGAAAAACGAAATTCGCGTGACGCTTCCCCCATTCATCAAGAAGAAATGACGTACGCATGTTCGCGTGATTCATGCAAAAAAAAGTTATTACTTTGGTAAATACGACTACGCTAAATCAAATGTAGCTTAAGTAAGCATTCCCAATAAATGTATTTGGTTAGTAAATTGAAACGTTTTGCGAACTACGAGGTTTGAATGGAAGCGCTGAAAAGAAGATTGCTCATTTAAGTAAAATTCATAATATTATATTTTTCATTTGACATATTTTTTATTGTTCCTAATATTGTATGCATAGATAGATACATATATATACTTACATAATGTATGCAAATAGTAAATTGCAATCCTTTTATGCATTTGCAAAATTAGGTTTGTATGCATCCACAAGGAAAAATATTTACTTAACTGGAGATGACCGCTATTTGTTTTTTATCTCAAGCTCGTCAATTACAAGAGCCAATAAGGTACGTATTTCCACATTGTGGGGAAATTGTAAAGGAAAATATTCCACTAAGCAGGTAAACAGGTATGTATTTGGTATTATCTCAACCATTTCGCTGATAATTTTAATCGCCATTCATTTGCATCCTTCTCATGGTCTTGAATTTCCTTTAAATTCCACCAACCAACCATACGATCAAGCTTTGGTCGGTCAGATTTTTTGATTCCCACTCGTCAGGTACTGGTGGTTTTACCATTCATTCTTTCCTGCATTAAAATTTCATGGACTAGACGCGATAGCGTCTGGCGTAAGCAAATCATTATTTCATATTGCACACTTTCTCCATGAGAATGATCATGATCACACTTAAGCATGATCTCATGCAATGCAAATAATCCATTTACATATGAGAGGTATTTCCATAAATGTGTAAAATAATCTAAATATGTAAGTACAAATAGAAATCCACTACTAGCGCAAATCATACATCCCCCAATTATTATCCTGCACAGTGATTTGAATATGAATCCGCCTGTAAGATAAAATTCATAGGTAATCTATGTAGGAAAATTTACATGCATATGCAATACTAATAGGTATTCATCTTTATCGCCTTCCTTCTTAATTGCACGTAAGAAAATCTCCATATTTCTGCATAATATTAACAATAATTGATCATGCATTTTTGATATGCAGTGCATGGCATGGATTAAAGCTCCTTAGTTAGTGAATGTTAGCATTCATATCGACCGGATTGTTACGAAATTACAGGAATTGCAAGACAACACACAAGTATTGAGCCACCTCAGTGGGAGTACTTGTCAAAAAAATGATAGTTTTGCTATCTTGTAGACGATCCATGGTCACACTACGATTACCACCGTAGTACGCTTACTTCTTCGTTCGCGATCATTTCACTTTGCCAGTACATATATGATATGAGAGATGCAATGAGACGAGCGATTTTTCTTCATTTTCAGCTCATGCGAATTAGGTGCTCACCCGCCTGGCTGCTTACTTTATGCCTGCTTATCTTCGTGATCAGGATCAGGATGATGATCATGATCATACAACATTACTAAACGGGTACCTATTTTTACAAGGCGGCAAGAAACAACTCCTGTTTTTTATAAATTACTTTCTAGCTTTCGATCAACTTCACTAAAAGTGCTATCTATGGCTGTGGTATAGCTCTTAGCAAAATGCATGCATGAATCGTTTTTGGTATAAAAGAGGAGGCTACAATTCAAAGGGAAAACTACCAAAAAATGTATTGCAAAGGAACTTAGAGGCTCGGATCAAGCGAAGCAAGCAGGAGGAATTACAATTCATTTTATGGAAAATCATCTTTGATGGTTTTATCCTTCTTTTAAAAAATGCATTTTACTCCACACCTTAACACGCTACAATTGCAGCCTATAGGTGGTTTTTCCTCCGCTCGCATATTCGCAATATCACTTTTTTCTTGGAGGAATGTGGGAATGCAATATCGTGCGCCTCTGCTTTACCATAAGATGAATAAAATGAGAGCTGAGAGGTTCCCCGAGAGCATAAAAAATGAAAGAGGGATAAAAATAAAAGTATTGCACATCTTTAAAGTGATAACTTTGATAGTCGATTTTGCCTCTACATGAGGATATGATAATCATGATCATCATCAGACATGGATTGGTTTTGTTGGGGGATGACTTGCAATATGCAATAATGTTCTTCTTTTGCAGTAAAAAGAGAATTTACAGTTTGCATTTTATATGTCTTTAAATCTTTTTCTCATTGATGCGCCGTAATAATGGTGATTTTCTAATTTTGATAAGACAAAGCGATAAGGCTCCCCTGAACGGGAATATTTTCTTTTTATGGGATCAAGATGAGCTATGAACTCATAAAAAATATCTTCAAGGATCCCTCATCGTCATCATCCTCAAAACAGGTTGAGCTTTAGCAATGAAGTGAGCAAAAGGTTGAATGAAATAGGGAAAGTGACATCCTTATTTCCCCTACTAATTAATTCTCTTAATTACTAACATCATCACCAATTAAAGATTACACCTGGCCGCCCAGACTCAAGGGCGTGAGAACAGCAAGGACTATAGGACGGACAGACGAACATAAAACTCGTATAAAGTGCCATGTACATAATCTCCATAAAAAGAAAATGTCGAGATCGAGATGTGAAGATCCGTTCCGTCATCGTTCCTCCAACAACCAAGTAAAGTAGTAGCGTGAACATGCAATATGCCTGCTGCGCGACGACCACAGCAAGTTTAGTAGGGATTATTTTCTCTCTAGGTAAAGCCTAGTATTCATTCAAAAGAATGCACATATATGTACATATTATTATCACAAGCTTATGGCATATCATCATCATCACCAGAGTAAAAATCATATATAGACAGGTTACTATCAATATATCCGCTTTAGAGACCATCATCATCATCATAATATCATATAAAAAAATTCTATTCTATTCTGAAAACACTAAGTATTTTTTGAATTAGAACTATGTAGCCTCTGTGTAAGTACAAAGAGAATGAACTGACTGACTGAACAGGCTAGACAAAATGTGAAAGGGAAAAAAGAGCTCTCTCGCTTGCTTACATCTTCTTCTACAACTACTTCTTGTGGTGGTATAAAAACACTGTGATGTGATGGTAAATGGTGTCATAGGCAAAAAAGGCACGCAGTTATTGTTGTAGATTTAGATATAATAGGAGTCGAGTCAGCTTTTGCCAGCAAGAGAAAAAAATAGAGATCCTAGTCAGTTAGTACAGTAGTAGTAGTAGTCCTCCTGGCTTGCTCAAAAGCTCGACTGGTCTGGTCTTCTTGGTCTGATCTGGCCTGCCTGCCTTGCCTGGCATATAATGATTTTGAGGGAAAACTAACTAAGCTAAGGAGTAAAAAGAAGCTGCCTTTTTCTTTACCAATTCTCTCTTTTTTACCATGCCTGCCTTTGCCTTCCTACTTGCACTTCCCAATGCAATCCCAATCCAATACTCAAACTGAGGAGTAAAAAAAAGATCGAAAAAGTGGTGGTGGTGGTGGCGAGTAAGTTGTTGGATCTAGTAGATGGCTCGTACGGTACAGTAGTATTACTCCTCAAGTCGAATATTTTTTTAAAGAGAGAGAGAGAGAGAGAGGTGAGCTTAAAAAATATCTATGCAATGTAAGTATATTATGTATGAAATGAAAGAAGGAACACATTTATTATACTAACTTTAACTACATCAGCCACAACCAGCGAGCCAGCCAGCCACATTCCCAATCCTCTCACACACGGGTAAAAAAAGACATTGCATTACTTTACTTTACTACATTGACTGACTGAAAATGATACGAAGAATACGAGGAATACCTCTCTTCTTCTCCTCGTTTAGGATTTTCTGAATATAATATAGCATTATACGGATTCCACACACTGTTCATCACAATAATAAGTAAGTGCACACAACACACACACAACTGAAAAGAACATTATTTCATTAATGGCTTATACTGATTACTCAGCAGCGAGAAATAGTCAAATAGGTGAATGATAATATGATGTGATGTGTTGTATACTCCTCAAGTGATAGAAAAAAGGGGTACTGGTACTACTATTACTACTACTATCAACTATTACTCCTGTCCTCCTGTGTGCTTTTTTGCCCACTTTTTTATTGTATTATTTTTCGAGAGAAAAAAAATTAACTTTCTTAGAGACTTTAACTCGAGACTTCTTTGAATTGGTCCTCTCTCTCTCATCATCGTCATCCTCATTTACTACTTCATTACACACACACATAACACAAGAGTGGAAAAAATTATCTCGGTGAGGAAAAGAAAAAAATATAATACCATCATCACATCTCATCTTCATCAGTATCATCATCATCATCAGCGAAAAGAAGAAAATTTTTTTGCGGAGGAGATCAGATCGAACATCATCATAATAAGTACTTTTTTACTATTATATTGCTCCTTACTGACTTCTTTTCTTCTAGTGGCCGAAAAATGTCTTTCTCGTTATTATCGTGTGTGTAGTAATATTTAGTAACTCTCTTGAATAATAACAATAATAATAATAATGTGTGCGATCAACATCATGGTAATTTGCTCGTAGCACTAAAAAAACTCTATTTATTAGTATAATCACACATATTTTTCTTTCTGAGAAAAAAATTCCTGTAGTGTGTAGAAAGACGAAGAAGTGTTTTCTACATGACATTTTTCTGTTAAATCTTCTTTAACTTCTCTCTCAAAAAAATATTAGGAATTCACCCATTTAATTATTTTCCTGCTCCTTGTTAGCCGAATAATACTGCCAGCAATAAAAATTATTTAACTCTTTAATGACATAATAAGAGTTCGTAGTAAGCGAAGAAGCTAAAGCGTTTAAAGACAAAACCAAGCCAAAAGTCAAGCTGCTGCTGATAAGAAAAGGCAAAATCATTGCAGTTTTCAGCAACAATAATTTTTTTCTCCAGTATTGCCATTCAACAAGATAATATATTTTGAGCCTATATAGTTTTTGTTTACAAAACGCAAGAAAGTTCCACCGTCATCATCAATCATCTATAATATATTATCTCAGAACTCAGCAGCAAACGCAAGGAAAAAGACTAAAATCGTCTCTACCTTATTATTGCGCAATAATACCCAAGTTAATTAGAGGATTTAGTAATATGCATGAACAATAACAACAACAATACGGCCAAAATATTACCATTACTTTTTTCTCAATTCTTCAACATCATCAACACATCAGCATTATCAAGCTATCTATCTATCTATCTTAAGCCATTTCAACTTCTTCTTTTCCTCCTTCCACAAAATATCATCGGCCTTCTCCCAAATCGAGTAAAAAGAGAGAAGACATTATTGCTACACATCACATCCGCTTTATTCCTTGGCTTTATCGGGAATACTGTAATTGTGAGTCGATCTGCTGAAGAAATTAGTTTAAATATTCAAAAAAAATTATTGGAGATATTTTATGATCGACATGTGACGGGTGAAAATCCTCCGCCTCTTCGGGAAAATTTTTCTTTTTGTTTCGTTTCAATTTTCAATATTATTATATAATTTTTTGTGTGATTATTTTTAGTGAACTTGCTTTTACTCTTGTAAAAAAAAATTCTTCTTCCGCGCCGCGCTGCAGTTTTCACCGACGACACGACACACTTTCTTTTTCCTCTTTTGGTGGTATGGTGGTGGTGGAACAGTATTAGAGCTAGACTTGACTTGAAGACATACATCGACACAGCATCTGTCTGTGCCCTGTAAAAAATCGCTTTCTCAAGCTGATCAGATCTCTAGATCGTCGTCGTTTGCTTCCGTTCTCTGGAAGATATCTCGTCTTCATCTTGTGTTCCGTTAATTATCCTTTGATTTAATTACTTGATTCGCGGTTATATTTATTTTTTCTTTCTTTTTTTCTAGTGAAGTGATATATAAAAAATAGTGTCTTAAAAAGCGGCACAGGAGTCGAGTCGGCAACAATTACTCAATTAAAATCGAAGCAGCGAAACAAATTTCTATCCGAAAAGGCCGATAAAGGGACAAGCCGACAAGCTATTTATTTTTTTTGCTTTGCGTCGACTGTCGATAAGTCCGAAAAGAATAATAACAACCAACAACGTGAATTATGTTTTTGTTGTGCTCTACTTTATAGTGCTACAATAATAGCAATAATTTTATAAAAAGACGTTCTTCGGATCGAGATTGATAAGACTCCTCTGTAGTCAAGTCAGTGGTGCTGGTGGTGATTTGTTTTGGCTTGGCTTGGCCTGAGAAAGGGAAGGAAGTGGAGTAAGATATTATTGGTTGTGCCGTTTGTGGAAGAACTTTTCAGTGAAAAGCAGTGGATCTCAGTCAGTCTTTTAAAAAATATTAATCAGTCAACATCATCATCTGTCCAGTCTAAAAACATTCATAG
>JAHZNI010002014.1:0-13835 GCA_027744415.1 Seira ritae | reverse complement strand
TGTGCATTGAATGTGATCCACTATCCAACTCCGCTCGGCCAATCACCAGCTGTGACTTAGTTAATCCAACTTTATCCTCTCATGCTACAGCATGGCTGAGGGTGGAGCCAAAAAACGCGAAAAAATTTTATTGTCTGAACGAAATTTGAAAAGTGGATCACATTCAATGCACTACTGTTGTGTTCTTGTTTAGATCAAAAATTGACTTGCTGCTGTTTGCTGGATTCCCTTTTATAGCATTACGAACAAAGAGACCAAGAGAAAGTGTAAAATTGTAGTGGTCCATGTTCTCCGCATGAAAAAGGCTGAATTCCGTAGTGAAAGATACAAGAAGAAACGAAAGGATTACCTCCTTCCTACATTTTGTCATTTTATTTCACAACTTCTTCTTCGATGTTTCCATTAAATCATGTCTCTCTATGTGTGAATTCAGACATCTGCTCCTCGCAGGGGCGTATCCACCGGGAGGGGCCATCTGCCCCACCCCCCTGAAATTCGCTAGTACAATGCAAAATACATAGGCAGGAATAAGGCAAATTAGTAATTATACATTACTGCCCACTGCTGCCCCTGCCCCTCCATGAAAAATTTCGAGGATGTGCGCCTGGCTCCTCGCCCCCAGCGCCCCAGCCCAGTACTTTTGAAGAAGAATTGAATTGGGTAGAATGTGTCGGGAAATGTCAACAATAAAAGCTAAGAAGAAAAGTGGGAGCTTGTTTACGTTGCGATGGTCTTACAGGGGCATGCCAAAGGAAAGAAAACCACTTTCAAGTAAAAGTCAAAAGGATCGCACTGAGCCAAGCCATAAAGACACTTCTAGTTGACTCGGAAGAGCTTTCATGGTTCATGGGGATTATGCAAATATGTATATATATAGTTGTTTTAAGTTAAAGTAGGGTTTTCTCTTTTGACTTTGACTTCGCGCGACACAAGTAATTTTTTTCTCTGGCTCCGTAGGGAATTCAAGATTCCGGCTCAGGCATAAAGGGAAACGAAAGATCGGATGTTATCTTATTCATTATTCATTATATCACAAATGACGTCATTATATATTTGATTTGGATATTTATATTTGAGAGCTCAAAAAGGAGGAGAAGAATTAAAACGTTTTTCTTTATCGAGGGAATTGCACGACGAGAATAAATGCAAGGTCGATATTCGATAGGAATTTGGATTGTATAAAGCCAGGTACAGTGCAACCTCGTTATAATTGACGCCCTTATAGTGTTTAGATGTCTACAGTGCCCAAAATTATTTGGCCCTACAAACCCTAGTACATATGCTTACATAGTAAATATAGTGTCCGATGTATACAGTGTCCAAAATATATGCGTTCCTTGCGTAGACCCTATAACGAGGTTTAATTGTTTTTCAAGTATTTCGCTTGCCCAAGCATCTGGAATTCATATGGGTAATTCATTCGGCTTGAAATTATTTGGTGTTTGATTTGCTTTCCTTTCTTTCCTATTGGTTTTTTCGACGTGATCACGTTTAAAAAAACTGCAGTAGTGGTTGGAGTGTGAATTGAATCGGAATGGTGCACATAAGTACATGTCTGTCAGATACTGATTGTACATGCCATGTTTGCCTTGAACAATTCTTACTAGTCAATTCTTGCGTGGTACAATTTCATACATATTTGCTCGTCTTGTTTATCTCCGTGTTCCGTGGAAGACCACAAGGACAATCTATTCGATTCATTCTAATCATTTTCTCTTCTCCGTTCTTGTATGTACTGGTTGTTGCATATCTGATTTTAATGGAACTGAAGGGGATAAGGAAAAGAAGGGATCTAATACTACTAGGGATGGCCAGAATCCCGAAATTACAAAGTAGAATAGCAAACATGATTCCAAAAGTAGTAGAAAGTAGGGGTTTTGCTTCCAAATGGATATCTAAATCTTCTATCCATTTAAGTAAATGATTTACAAAAGAATGTTTGCACTAATTACAATAAAAGTTTTTTCATTTACACTGAACTATAAGATATTTCAGTAATTAAACTAATTTCTTTTAGTAGATTTCAATAATTTTTTTTGGGTTGGTGGGGAATGGCGGCCGCAAAACGCCGACACGTTGTAATGCCGGCGCGCAATCATGGCGGCACAGCGTAACGCCGGCACGGAAAAGCGGCGGCGTAAGGATTATTGGCGGCATTATAAAATATTGTTGAGCGACATCTAATAAAGATGCAAATAACCCACGGTGAATCCCTTGATTAATTAGTCTCTTAAAACTTAAATTTCTCGAGAACAGAGAAGGATAGTTGAATGGGATTTTCACAATCTTGTTTCTTGATTAAAAATTTTCTTCACCTCGCTACCTATTTTTGAGCTTATAGCTGTATTGTATTCCCTTGATTAATTAGTCTCTCTACTCAATTCAAAATAATACCAGTTAATCACGTTTACGCTTTCGGCATTCCCAATTCAACTTACTATCTCCTCTTTTGAAAAGTTGTGAACCCCTCTCAAAATCAGGGGTTTTGTCTTCTCCTTCCCAACTAATTTGCCACCTTGCCCCGGCATGACGATTAACTTAAATAACTTATAAAATTACTATCCAGTGCAAGGGCAAACTCTTCATGACATGCACCTAAATATATGTGTCAATAGTAACAATACTAACATTTGATGATGATTAGCAAATTTTCTTATACGAGGAACATGAGTTGAACTAATACTGAAGAGAATTGTGCAACAGTTTTTTTGAATATTTCATTTGGTTTCGACCAGTTTTCTATTCAGCTCAGCATTCCTTGTTCAGTCTCTTACCATGGCTTGTACCATGTACATTAAAAAAAATTACCTTTGTCTGGATTAATTAATGATCAACGAAGAAAATCACAAGCTGATAATGATGATAAATAGGTTCCATAGTTAATAGAATTGAACCGTATTGTTATTTGGTGGAAAAAACTCTTGACTTGACTCTAAAACATGAGCATATAAACATGATATATTGTAACTGGAATGGGATATTGAGAAAACTTTTTCTCAGAGCTGAACTAAAATGGAAATCGGACCTTGATACGCCCTATTTCATTTCATTCATTATATCGTGAAGCATGAACAGCATACAATCTCCTGTAACACGTTACTGAAACCAATAAAAACAAACTAAAATGAAATTTTGTGAAGCCCTTAGAAGTTAATACTTTTAAATTCAATATGTAAAACCACTCAGCTAAACAATAACTCTCATGCAAGGATTAAGGGATGTTTTTTTGTCAATTAGATAGTGACAACAATATTGTATTATGCCCCCATTTGTCCTTACGCCGCCGTTTTTCCGTGCCGGCGTCACGTTGTGCCGCCATTATTCCGCGCCGGCGTAACACTGTGCCGGCGTTTGTCCGGGCCGCCAAAACTCCGTGCCGGCGTTTACTGGCCGGCGTTTCCCCGGGTCCCAATGAGCCTACCTTCGACGCAAGGGTTCTAGAAAATTCTTGAACTCAAAAAATTAACTCTAGGGCGACCAGACGAACAAAATTTAAAATTTAAAAAAATACCAGCAAATGAGCCCCGCTTCGACGCGGGGGCACTAGAAAATTCCTAAACTCAAAAAATTAACCCTAGGGTGACCAGATGGGTATAAATTTAAAACTCAAATATCTTGAGAACGGAATAAGATTTAAGGATGCAATTTTTTCTACGTGTTTCTGACCCTTCTGCGAACAACCTAAAATATATATTTACTAAGCAGCTACCAAATAGACTTAAGAACAAGCGCTTAAAACTTAAAACTTGATTTTCTCGGGAACGGAATTAGATATTTTGATGCAATTTTTTCTACTTGTTCCTTACACTCTTCTGAACAATGCCAAGCACTTTTCAACCAGGCACCTCTTACAAGGCCTGAAGAAGGAAGCTTTAAATCTTAAAACTTAAATTTCTCGAGAACAGAGAAGGATAGTTGAATGGGATTTTCACAATCTTGTTTCTTG
Organism: Seira ritae; assembly: GCA_027744415.1. Taxonomy (NCBI): domain Eukaryota; kingdom Metazoa; phylum Arthropoda; class Collembola; order Entomobryomorpha; family Entomobryidae; genus Seira; species Seira ritae. The sequence goes on along the minus strand of JAHZNI010002014.1, from coordinate 9,889 downwards.
ATTAAAAATTTTCTTCACCTCGCTACCTATTTTTGAGCTTATAGCTGTATTTTTTAGCTTATAGCTTTATTTCTCCTCCTTTTTCCCGAGCACAAGTTTGAAAAATGTTCAGTACAAAAAATTAAAATTTTTCAAAAATCTTTTCAGCAATCGAAAGATAAGGGACCATATAAACCTTGGTCAGATCGGTCATGCCAATCAAAAGTTACAGGTCAATGAAGTTGACATCTTTTTCCCATATACTTTAAATGGGGGAACAATATTTTTCAATGCTGAGCCAGAATGATGGTCCGATCATTTAAATGGTGCAACTAGAGTATAATGTGTGATTTAGTGATAAAAAAAGTTAACTCTAGGGTGACCAGAAGGTCAAAATTTAAAATTTTAAAAATACCAGCAAATGAGCCACGTTCCGATTCGGAAACTCTAGAAGAACCTAAAATCAAAAAATTAACTCTAGGGTGACCATAGGGATCAAATTTCTCGAGAAAGGAATAAGATTTTAGGATGCAGTTTTTTCTACTTGTTTCTCACACTTAATATAGTTAATACTCCGAGCAAATTACTATATGTATATACTAACAAGCTACTACCACATGGCCTGAGAACAAGCGCTTAAATTTCAAAACTATTATATTTTGACGTGTTTTTTCTACTTGGTCCTTACACTCTTCTGAACAATGTCTAGCACTTCTTAACCAAAGCACCTGCAACATAGCCTGAAGAAACGAGCTTCAAATCTTAAAACTTGAATTTCTCGAGAACGGAAAAAGATATTTGAATAAGATTTTCACTATCTTGTTTCTTTTCTTCGCCTTGCTACTTTATTTTGAGCTTATACATAGCTTTATTCCTATGTTTTATTGCAAAATGCAAAAACCCGATAATAATCAAAATTTTGTAAATCAGTAAAGCTTGGAAAAAGATGAACTGTTATTTGGTGTTCAGATTCGTAATCAGCGACTCCGTTAATTCACACTAGGACGTTTTTCGGCGGAATTTGAGGGTTAAAGTGCGTGACACATTTTTTGCTTATAATTTAGGCCCTACTTGAGAAAAGTGTCATGCAAAATTGTAAAACTGCTAAAATGTAATATTCGCAGCCACAGATGGGAAGTAAATACGCACTTTATTTCCGATGCGCAATTTATTTGATTTGGTCTATTAAGAGTAAAATAGATAGAGAAAAAGTAAATTCTAGAGGAAGAAATTGAGTTATTCAAATTCAAGCTGAAAATTTTGGGACCAGTCGAAGCGAAAAAATTCATAGTGCATATAATTGCTATAAACTATCAAAATTCATAATAGTTATATTTTTTCCATTTTCGCGCGCAATATTATCATGTAAAATTACTAAATCATTTGTCAAATTCATATATTTACAAATAAAAATTATTTATTTATTACTTTGTACATTTGCACAGGTCGAGATTAACAATACATAGTAAAGCCAAACGAAACTCACAGCCAATGAACGTTCAATACAATGTATGAAGACAAGTCAGGTATTAGATGAGTTAAACAGGTACTACTTACTCATAATATCTACGTTATATCTACTGGCAAAAGATAAGCAAAGTTGTTGAGTACAACTGCAAAGATAACAGCAGTTTTACAGAAGTTTTTTTGTGTTTGCCCTAATCCAGTGTCGTATGCCCTTGAGAGATACGCAGTTTTACGACATATGTACATTACATTAATACATGCATAGTACATATAAGTAACGTACCGCATATTTTCACGGTCAATTGCGCCTTCATCGAGACAGCTTGCTCCCGAACACCAAGTTTGCTCGACATATCTCACAAAAAAGTCTCAAGGAGAAATTAGTCAATTACTTATATATTTATGCATAAGTAATCCGAAGTGATCCCTAATTATCTCACGAGAAGACGAAAAAATGAAAATGTAAATCCAGAAAATGGCAATGACAATATCAAGGATAACAATGCGACTACTTTTCATCTCTTGTCCACCCAAGTTATGTGATCTTGGAAAAACTCGATAACCAACTGGGGATACATTACTTTCGCCATGCGAATAGGTACTAATTCAGTCCTGTCATCCTTCCATTTCATCATAAATAGGGTCTCTCCATCCGCTTCAGTCGCTCCAACAATATTTTCCGGCGTTCTTTCAGACTCAAATTCGGAAGAGCATTCATGGCGCTATAAATAATTAAATTAAACAAATTCTGAAATTACGGTAGTTCAGTAGTTATCGTAAGCAAGTTTAATCCTCGCCACCTCACCATTTTATCTATATCATGTTCATAAAAATTATGCTTCATTGCCACGTGACCTTTCCCGACTAATTTTTCTGCCACGACCTTCAACTCTGGCAGGGATCGCGCAATTTCAATGGCTGATGACGAGGTAGAACTCTAAACAAATATTTTTATCTGGATTCTGAGTTCATTATATAGTCAAGTATAACAAAAATGTCGGTTAGACCTGCATTGAATTGGCAGCGAAAAAATTTTTTGAGTGACTGTTTGAGTTGTCCGATAACCTAGGTACATATATTATGACTGCAATCCACTCAAGATTTCAAAATCTCTGAAACGGGACAGTTTACGAAAAAGTTTCAAAAAATCAAAGTTGCTCAGAATGGCGTCCTGAATCGATTGCAGTAATAATATATGTGGGTTATGGGACAACTCAAAAAGTCCTTCAAAAATTTCAAGTCCCTGGGATGTAAAAGTTAAATATCTCGGAATTCTGACGTAGGATTTTGCTTAAACTCTGGATCTACACGTTTCACACAATTTGCAATCGATTTTTGAAAAAATTCTCACAGCTAATCCAATGCAGGTCTAACCATAAAGTCTACCTCACATTCTTAGATTTGGCCTTTTTAGCCGGCAAATCTGGCTTGGCAAAGACCTTCTCCTTTTCGTTGCGATCCACAACAGTAGTTGCTCTTCTTTTTCTTCTTCTCTGCATCTTCTGTTCCCGAGCTTCATTCAGCCGATTGAACTTTTTTATTTCACAGCGAGCAGGAATCTCTGAGATTAAATCTGATTCTGACTCCCAAGTAGTACCCTCTTCCCCATGGCCAATCCACTTTACCAAATACTGGATTTGGTTTCCTACTACCGCGCGCTTATTCATGATAATCTCCACGGTGTAGCGTAACTCATCATCATCGTCGTCTACCCTCACTCTTTTACAGTGCTGACATTCCTTCCCATTTCTGTCCATTGTGGCTGATAGATAGATGATATACCTAGATAGATATGGCTTCTTTTATCAGTTATCTAAAATTGCATTAATAAATATACATGCAATGATTACCTTTTTAGAATAAAATTTTTTTTTACATTTTTGTCAAATCACAATGCTTGCACAAGCACTCCATGTCTGATTTAATTTTTTTTGTACAGTAACTATATCTTATCTTTACAGCTGACAAATAACAACGACCTCCCCTCATGTGCTTCATCGTTTCATACATCTAGCTTCTGCATTCAATTTAGTAGAGATGATATGATAGTACAATACACGATGATGGAACAAGGCGAAAAGGAATACAGCTACAGCTTACAACACCAGCTTGAAAACGCGGAGAAGCAAGTGGTTTCGGTTTTTTTCTTTCCTGCTCATAACTTTCAATGTTCGTAGTTCGTATACGGTAGTAGTGGTATTATCGAATGCGAATGCGAGTTCTGCACGTATTTTTATATATTATGTTTGCTTATTGCGTGCTTTTCTCAGATACGCATTATGAATATATAGGAAAGTCAAGGCCAAATCTAAAGCACGGAACTATGCAAATGGATATGGAGTAAATCCATAATCCGTATATATATTTATTTGTGCAAGCAAACAACTTTTGTCCCACACATGTCGCTCCGCAAACAAGCGACATGGCAGATGAAAAATACAACGAATGGAAAAAAATCCAATCCCCGATCACTTCGTCTTTTTCGAGACCTCAGACCAAGAGAAAATTGGAAATTATATATAAATGTAGAAATATTTAAATTTGCACGAGTGCAGTACGTAGATGGCGAGGGAGCTAAATAAGTACCCCTGATGCTGATTGTGAGTGGTATATAGTTGACGGCATTAGATTTCTTGTAATTTTCGAATGCAATCGGCATCGAGAGAAGCAGCGTACAGCTACAAAAACCGTACATATAGTTTCAATTGCAAATTTTAAACGCATGAGTCCTGCCTGCTTAACACATCATTTCATGCGCGTATTAAATGCATACCAATATGAATAGTTTTAAGATGAATTGTTACGAAGAATAAAATATGTGCATCCCTAATCCCTAGCATTGTTAGATATGAAGCGGGCTTTTGCTCCCTCGCCATTTAACTGCACTCGTCCAGATTTAAATATTTCTAGTACATTTATATATAATTTTTATTTTTCGCTTGTTCTGAGGTCTCGAATAAGACAAAGTGATTGGGTTTGGCTTTTCTCGATTCGTTGTAATTTCTGGTATTGTCGTCGGGGTTGTGTCAGAAATTGAATACTAAACACGAGATTTTATATGCTTGAAATGCATGTTTTTAAATGTTGAGCGGTTACAGCGTAACGAATCTCGCTTATTTACTATTTTAGCTCCCTGTAACTGTCCGGCAATCTAACTTTACTGTTGTTTTTATGGGAGAATTTTTTCATTTGACAAGCCCATGCAAATCATGACATTTTCTCGAAGTTAAGTATGTAGGTGTTTCAAACTGAAATACGAGCAAGTATTTCAAGAAGGCAAATAGATAAGGGGGATTTTGAGGTGACAAGTAGAGAAAATGTAGGAAGAGAGCATTTTAGGAGGACAATCAAATGTAATGTAGTGAGGTTTCTGTAGTAGGACAAGAACAAACGAAAATAGGGGCAGTCCTGCGGAGTACAATCGGATGCACACGATTACAGCTTTTCTGATAACAAATAACAACATCCACAATTCTTTTTTAACAAGTATTTATAACGTCATTATTATATTATCGTTACCTCCAGAAGTACACTTAATGTTTCCAGAGAATGGTTTGCGTTCTTACCACATGTAGATTAATATTCATCATACATTTGATTTGAAATCTGTGCATTACGATGCGTGTCAACCGTTTTTTCTAACAACTTTAAAAATCAACATGACTTGTAATTTAATTGGTATGATGGGGTAATTGACTATGAAAAATAGTAATATGTAGTCAAAATTGCTTTCAGCCAGTTTTGAAGCTCATGACCCATGCCAGAGTGCTTCCTACTAAAGAATTCATGGGGTTTCATAACAATAAACAAGTTGAAAGAGTCCATCTGCTTGACCTACTCAATTTGTGAAAAGGGATTTATCGATACTTGAAGCATCATGAGGAAACTTTGCACCTCAACTCAACCGGGAAAGCAAGCCGCTCAAGTGTCTTCTGTTGTGCGAGAAGACGTTTGCCACGAAGACTTAATCTTGTTTATGATTTCATGCATACTCACAAGCTTGAGAAAGGAAAAGTACAAAGTGGAGACAATCGCAAAGTAAAAATTTCAGTTTTGTGGTCAGCATTAATAAATAAAAGTATGTTTTTAGAATAAATTATAGTAATGAAATTAATTTGTTGTATAGTTTAACTGTAGTATTGAAGCCCAGCTTGTAAAACTGCATTAAAAATATTTATAATTTTCTGCCAGTTCTTACGCATTTCGTATCCTTAGAAATCATCATTATCAGCAAGAACAACGCACGAGGCTTTATGTAATTTTTAAAAATTGGTGTCATCTGGTTGCCCTTAAAGAGTACCACAAAAAAGTCCATGGGCACTCCTCCCGAAAAATTCATTTGAGCGCGCTAGCGCCACTTGAAAGTTACATGTGCAAAAATTGAGTTTTTGGTAGATTCACCTGACGTTTGCATATGTTGTAGCCCTTGATGAGTAGAACAAAAGTTCAAATGGCACCTACCCTAAAATTTTTCATTTGAGCACGCTAGCGCAATTTGAGGGTTCCATTTGCAAAAATTTTGGAATGGCGCTAGCGCGCTAAAATGAAAAATCTTAGGATTGGTGCCATTTGAACTTTTATTCTGCTTATCAAGGGCTACCACATATGCATAAATCAGGCGAATCTTCCAAAAACTCAATTTTTGCACATGCAACTTTCAAGTGGCGCTAGCGCGCTCAAATGAATTTTTTGGGAGGAGTGCCACTTGTCTTTTTTGTAGCACTCCTCAAGGGCTACTAGATGACAACAATTTTTAAAAGTTTCACCGAAAGCAATCTTACATAAAGCCTCTTGCGTTGTTCTTTACAAACATTAATGGTAAGAGCTAAAGTATGCAAAGATTTAACAGTGGTGAAAAATTAAAATCATCTTTACGTAACATTCAAATTCATTATATGTTACTACGATGGGTGCATACAGGTCAGTACCAAATTATCTCAATTAACTATAGTTAATTTATGGTAATATGATCGAATTATGTAAGCTAGTGAAAGTATATTATATGGATGTAGTGCTTTCTCTTTTTCTCTACAAGTAGGTCAGTAGACGTTCTCACTTGGTTTCATTTAATTTTCTCTCCCAGCAGGTACAGGTAAAACTTAAGTCGTGTCATTGTCTGCAAAATTCTACTTATGGTTAGATACACCCATTGTCATAGTCATTGTTGAATTTAGTACCAAGTAAAAATTAGTAGCACGTAAGAATTTAGTACCAAGTAAAAATTAGTTACTAGTAAGAATTTAGTACCAAGAAGAAATTAGTAACAAGTAAGAAATTAGTACCAAGTTGAAATTAGTATCAAGTAAGAATTTAGTACCAAGCAGAATTTAGTAGCAAGTAAGAAAAAGAACCTCGAAATTTGTGACTATCGATAGATGTAGGTTATTTAAGGGCTATTTTTACTTAGGTTTCCCTTCCTTTTCTCTCCATTATGCGTAGTTTGTGATATATTTAGAAGACTCGCTTCCTGCAAGGGTCTAATCCCGTTATTGTCCTACTTTCCCTTTTTACAGGGACAAGTTGTTTTCCTATTTCTTGACCTGGTTTTGGGTAGCTTAGCAGAGAGGAGCTAGTTTAAGCATTGCTAGCAACCTTGTCCTTTTGGACCCTTTTCCTGTTTTCNTTTCTTGACCTGGTTTTGGGTAGCTTAGCAGAGAGGAGCTAGTTTAAGCATTGCTAGCAACCTTGTCCTTTTGGACCCTTTTCCTGTTTTCGCTTTTAGCTCTATCGTGTTTGTGGAAAAATGAATTAGGTTAGAGTCAGTGTTCGGTTGACTGTCTGCGGGAGAGCTCGGCTCTTTGTAGGCTTGAATTTTGTTGAATCCTAAATGGATATTGTGTTGATTTGTTGAACTTTTGTTGAATTTTTTATGTTGAATTTCGTTGAATAAAGACGACAGAAAGCGAGAAATTCCTTTCTGATAAAATTGACTATTGCTTGATGTGAAAATTTGATTGACTTTTAAAAGTCATAATCATACTTTCTGAAACAGTGGAGTAGCAGCATGTATCCCTAAATGAATAGAATAATTTACCTTGGTAGATGAGGAGTTTTTTGACCTGCGTTTGCCGCACACGGGACGATTAATGTGCGAAACGTGACTAAATCAATCTGGAACAACAAACCATAACTAGCACACTGACTGGTGTAATTGGCTTTAAATTCTTATGACATTGTAATTTTGACCAATTTTGTTCGGCTGGAATTATTTGTGTTACTTGGGAAAAACAAAGTTCTAAACTTTCCTTTTATTTCACTTTCTTTAAATAATGAAATAACGAACAAGCATTTATACTTTTCAACCAGAATTCATTTTCTTATTTTAACCTGTTTTTGGGGGAATTATCGCAAAACTGATTGTGTCAAAATCCACGATGATGGATTATTAATCATATAGCCTTTCAAAAAGACCGATATTGACCTAGAGAAGCTAGAGGTAAAAACTCGTTATTAAATACCATTTTGATCGCGGATGTTCATAAAATTCACAGAACAAGATTATTTGCTTTCGCTTCTAAGTATGGTTTAAATAATTATTTAGAAAGCTACTTATAGCATAGCTGAACATTTGCATCATATGTCTTTATCTTAGGGAATTGATTTTTTCCAAGATTCCAGGAATCACTTTCTCTTCGTAAAAATTCCTTATAGCTTGCGTGACTAGGCTATATAATAATTTCATGCCACTTAAATAATGCTTGGTGAAAATATCGGACAATGTAAGGAATCGCAATTTAAAACGCAGAAAACCAAATTACGTGTCATTCTTATGAAGTTTATTTCTGCCGACCGGAATTTCTGATAAAGCCTAAAAGCGATATAAAAAGACAGACCATAAATCTCTAAGGTAATTTGTATCCTTAAGGAATCGTCAACGAAAGCTCCAAGATGAAGGCAGATGTCTCCTGCTTCCTGTATTCCAAAAACTCACTGTCATTCTGCAGCAAACTTTACCGCTTCATGTATCCCCACGTCCTCCACTGGGACTATCAGAGCGATACCCTTTCCTGGCTTGGAGAAAGCACTCATTCTTGTCGCTTATGGCTGATATCAATGTCATTAATCTGTGGTGTAGCCGCACTTGGATCGTTTGTTTTTAGCGTCATTTTTGCTTCCCGGATATCAGTCATCAACGTCATGTTCTCAATCGTTCTCATTCCCATCATTGTATTCCTTTGCGGCTCGGCATGGGTCCATTACAGGTTTGGGGATGACTTGGTCCTGGCCTTTCGGAGGATGTCTGCAATGCTGTGGAGTTACCGTCGTAAGTTTAATAATTGTATACAATTCCTCTGGCAAGTTTATTTTTTTAAACGGATGTTCTCACTTTGCCTCAGAGTGTCAGGTGGACATGCCCGTTTTCGTGGAAATTAGTCAAGGCCACATGGCCATGTTGAAGGTCCTCTTCTTTGCACCCATCATCATTCCAGCGTTCCTCGTGAAGGATAACATCGATCCCTACTTCAATGTCCTTGAAGTTCTCTTTCCTGCTCAAGGGTATACGCAACTCTGGCCTGTAATTACAGTTAGGTATTTCCTCACGGCGACTTTATTCTTGGAAGGCGTCCGTTCTTTCTGTACGAGCGTCATCATCCTCTTCGTTTGGCTGGAGATGCAGGCAAGAGCTCTACAACTGCTTGAGAAAACATCCTTCAACAACAACCTACAGTTCTGCAAATTCTACCTCAGAATCCAACTCGCGTTGAAGACATGGGAACATGCATTAGGAAAATGGATTCAGATTTTGATGGGCTGCTTTTTCTTCATGATTGTGTCGACTATCGTGTGCAGTATCAAATACTGGGGAGTGATGCCAATAACGATTTATTGGTTCATGCCATTTTCCGTTGTAAATGATCTCTTTACTGTTTACCAGATATTCCCCTTCATCATGGATTGCAATGGGGAGACAGAGCTGATGATCAGGAAGAACAAAGTCTCGAAGAATTCTATGGCCTTGTCCAAGTATGTCAGAAAATTGGTGAGATGTTTGAAACCGATATCCCTGAAATGCGGGAATTCGTTTGAGCTAACTCGGGAGACCAAGTCCACGTTTTATAATACAGTTGTGCTGAGAACTGTCGACTCCCTCTTGTTAAGCTAAAGTTTAATGTTAAAACGCCATGCAGCATCTAAAAATACATTTTTTACGGCTGAATAAATTTTAGCATGAGGAATGAGAGGTTGCGACCTGTTTCGATGCAGCAACATAAGATAACATAAACATCTCTGGCTAATCATTTATAGTACAAATTATAAGGCGACATAAAACTGTAGCTGTAGGAAGTACCCCTGCAAAGGGTCGTCAAAGTGTAAGCTGTTCATATTATGTAGATGCTATTATTTTCCTGCTGTATGGTCCGCCGCTCGACGGAACGAATACTTTTTTAATTCTGTATTTTTGCAATCGATTCATCGGTCTAATATCTAGGCTAAGTTCGTT
>JAHZNI010002012.1:0-15319 GCA_027744415.1 Seira ritae | reverse complement strand
CTAAAATTTTTTGCTGAATAGGAAAAATGAAGATGGAAATGCATTCCAGGAAAAGGTCCTTTTTGTTTGTTCGCATTCTGTTTATGCATATTACTTAACGTAACTTGATATTCGTATTCCAAAGCCGGACTGAATTTTTTTGTTATCCAATTTCATGTTTTTGATCATCTTGTTTTCAATACAATCCTGTGACTTCCATCGAATTCTGCTGACAAACCGGCTGCCGAATAACTCCATTGGAACATTTCAATGTGTTTGTGGAAATCGCAATGAATTCATTTCTCAATCGTGTCATGTATATTTACCATCATCTCCACACGATAGAGAACTTGAGTCTTGTTATTTTCCATTTGAAATTAAGTTTTGTACTCATGTCCTCCCGGAATCGTTTTCACTGCGTGGATTTTTCCAAGTAGAATTAGAAACGAGAAAAGGGACAAATCAGTGGAAACTGAAATGGGATTGAATATGGACAAAGCAAATAAAATGGGCTAGGTTCTCCTAAAATTTTTTGCTGAATAGGAAAAATGAAGATGGAAATGCATTCCAGGAAAAGGTCCTTTTTGTTTGTTCGCATTCTGCTCTATTCATTTTTTTGATTGCCAAAAACTGCTTTCATTTGAATTCCACTAAATATGCATATATGAGTTGGTAGGTAGATAATATGCATACTTTTCGAGTAAATGACCTTCTTTCAACTACCGCGTTTTCAACATGTTTTTATCCTCGTGCTTATATGCAAATACAAAATGAAGTTCTGGAAAATGCATACCAAAATAGGAACTGTAAGCTGCTTCATTTGATGCTGATGCTTCAACTGCAAATAAATGTTTCAAAATACAATTTTAAATATTTTTAAGCTTAAATACTGAAATCCATTTATTATAATTACTTATTCATTAAAACAGTTCACAATGCGACTTATATATACATTCATCAACGCAGTATAATGTATTTATCATCACATCACAAAGAGGTGTACAATATCAATCACAATCCATTTTTCTTTCTTCACATCAATCTAAAAAGCCTTAACAAATTCGTTTACATAAACACTAGAATGCTTCACAAACTGTTTCAAAGATAGCATAATCTTACTAAATTACATATTATAGAAATACAACAAAAATATTATGTATAGTACCGTGTCATAAATATTATATGTATGTGTGGAGCTGAGCTGATCATTAAACAAACAACAAAGTAGAGACAACTCCCATCTCCCACCTGAAAAAATGCCTGCTCCAGTACACGGTGCAAACTAAACAAGTGAACAAGATTGCTTCATATCATCATTACTATATACTTCAAACTTTAGCAACTCACCACCATCAAATAATGAAGTAACTTAAGAATATGATCATATTTACATTTTTCCTGATGATACAACACCATATAATAGGCAAAAATGTACTGCAATCAAATCAAAAGCGCTTCATAACATGATTATAGGAGTTCCAAACTCCAACTCCACTACCACACACTCTGATCATATTACGTCGAAAAATATCGACGCTTTAATACTTACAGATAAGAGCAAAACATCTTATTTATTACACTTATTATGATGATTATTATTATATATTTCGCTCATACTGACTAATGAACTTGTGATGAATAATATGATGTATTTCGTAAACGAGAGTCATCGTAAAAACAAAAGTGTTTTTAGAATTTCATAGATTAGATATGTAGATTAAACAATAGAGAAAACATACGAAAAATAGTACAAAAAGCTTTAGTACAAAGATGTGCACGCGACTTTGTGCTTCCTGTTTTACGTATCAATAAAATTATGCGTAGCTACTATGCATGTACCTACATACACAATTCTATCGACAAGAAAGGCTAAGTTTTGACAAGTAGATTCTAGACACTCGAGCTCATTAGTATTTAAGTATGATAAAATGATAAAGTAGTCCCTCAGGAAAAAATACGCTTTTATGGAGAAAAGGGATTATTTTCCTATTTTTGTTTTTCCCAGAACACGCTACAACCTTAGTATTTTACAGCAGGGAAAACTATTGGAAGTTATTATTTATTACAAGATAAGAATAAGTATGTTTGTAAGTTCAATTCGCTTTTCTCAGAAACGACCTAGCGCATCCGTAGAAAGGAAACAAATATATTCAAGTTTTTCTCTTTCAGAAAGGGCACGGCATTCATTCTTGTTGGCGATTGGCAACTAGCCAGGTACGCAATATAGTAGCTCCAGAGAGAAAAAACTATTCCCAGGGAAAATAAGATTTGCTTGACATGTTTATGTTCATTACATTGCAATCTTTTCTGATCATTTGCGTATGTAAAGACGTAAATTGCACTGAACTTGGATTTATCGGATGAATCATTGGGCTCAGGGGAATACCTACATCCCAAAAGTATTCACAGTAAAAAAATTTAGTAATCGATCATCGGGAATTGAATAAAATGAATAGACTTTGGTTCTCTGATTGTTCGGCTTTTCTGATTTTGAAATCTCATTTAATCTTCATCTACACAACAAAAATTAATCTATGGCTTGTTGTTTTATTACTAGTCCATTATTTATGAAACGTTGTGCAAGGGTATCCTGCGATTGTTCTAAAAGCAGTGGCAAAGTAAGCCATTGTCATGTCACAAACTAGGAAGCATTGATCAACTATCTTTTATCACTGTTTGAATTTTCCTGCTACATTCCATTTTACCATTCTCAAAACATTTATTTATGCGTTTGAACAAAAATTTGGTTGATTTTGAAACTACCAAAACACAAACAGTCCACAAATATGTATGGCGATTTTTACTCATTTCATTTCATTAACTCTAACATTGTAAACCTATGCTGACACTGCAAATGCTAAAGAACTTACACAGCGTGCTTGCAGAAATCAATGGTTTTTTCACGACTGTCGACAAAAAACTCTAAATTATCGCAATAATAAGCAAATGTGCACAGATTTAGTTCAAAAGTCTCGCCAAAAAAGTACTTTTTGATTACTTCATTGCAAATATTAAAATAAATAAACATGAAAAACTAAAGAATTATAATGTAGGTAGATATGTTCTTGCGAATTAACAGTAAAAGCTAGTAGCATATTATGCATAATATATAGTTGCCTTCCATTTATGAACAAACAGATAAAATGAACGCATTAGAATGAGATATGCCACATTATAACGAAAAAGTTCAGAGAAGGAAAATTATCCTTCCTCGACTTCGCCGCTTATTATGTGGCGTATAGCAAAAAGAATAGTAAAAATATCTCTTAACTTAAATACTAAAATACACAGGTAAAGCAGAACATTTTAAAAAACGAAGTCTTTTATGAACCGTTGCTCAAAAAATTCTTTATGTGTGTGTACCTGTACAATGCGCGTTCGGTTTTCAAATACAATACATGATAATAAAACCTAATAATAATAATAAGGTGCAATCTGTGTTTGATCTTGCACATTATGCAAATTATAACAAGCAATGCGCACTTTTCAAATAAAATGAATAGTCAAAGCATATTATGCGCTCGAGGCTTCACCACGTCGAGTCACCTTATTCTTCTTCCTCGACACTGGGAAGGGAGCACTGGCGAGGGATCTTTCTCGAGCCAAGGTATGTTGGAGCCAAAGGCTCTAATGCGGTCAACCAACGAGGAAGATTTGATTCATCTTGGCAGACGAAAATGAGGGCAGCGGAAGATGTGTCGCATTTCTGTAATTAAAAAGTAAAAAAGGCTTTTAAAAATAATGAAATAATGCAAAGAATGTGTCGTTAAAGGGTGCTTCAAAATACACGTTTTTGCTTAATACAATTAGGGCAAATCTTTTCTTTTTGATATGCAAATAAGGTACGTATTAAATCTTATGCGCCTCAGTCGTGAATTGCTCGTTATTAACTATAAATTATAATTATGTCATTTTATGTACATTAATTTCCTTGATTTAAGATCCTCGAAACGTATTGAATGAAATAATATGCTTTGACTTTGAATGTTATCTCGGACATGAAACGAGCATATTATCAATAATTTGTATTTTACCACGCTGCTCTACAACTTCTCGATTCTTATTAAAAGAGAGCATACCTATTCCAAATCCAGCCAAACAAAATCTCTAAACTTTCGTCTTGATCAACAGAGAAAGTGAAAAGTTTCTTCGGTAAAATATGATACTGATTGTATTACTCATATGAAAAGATTCATTTATTCAAAGTGTATAGCAATTTAAGTTAGTGTGAATGAAATTTATAATTCCAGCCCCACAACACATTTAATTTAGCATAGAACGTTCTTTTTTATTAAATAAATAAATAACTCACGTTTTTAATATAGAATTCAATAGTTAAAAAATCGTCAACAAATGAGTCCCCATAAAAATTAAACTTCAGTCTGTGCATACGGAGAGAGAAAAAAATAAATTGACCTAGCTGGAGTGATAAGAATGTTTTGTAAAGTAGGTTGACGGCCCATAATCCATAATCAATAAGTTCATTACTTCGCGTAGAACATAATATTTTCAATCTTATTGGACCAACGTTTTCTTTTCCTGTAAATATACACTTTTACTCAACTGAAATATCTCATATCGTTGCATTGTATGTATATCATATCGATATTTAACTTATCCATCTGATTCTGAACTTTATTCACGTCTCATGCATAAATATGTCATTTCCATGCTCTGTGCTTTACTACGCAGTATTATTTAGCCACATGAATTAAATATCTCTTTATCAGTATCATCCATGGATTACAATCACATGAGTTTATTTTGATCCGCCGTGAAGTGTCAACTCAATTCAAAATTTGATAAGAAAGTGTAAACAGCCTGTCATAATCATATTTACTCCCGAAAAAATTGAGTGAATTTATACGTCATTCATAGTAGGGACAACTTCCTGCTTCCATCTTCTTTATCCCAATAAGGAAGACTGAATTTAGTAATACATATTGGGTTAGGACCTGATTCAATAATGATTTTTTATTTCGTATTCATCGATCAAGCAGTGAAGTAACTGTAATATAGAATGTTAGATTCCACACAAAACATAGCTTATAATGGATTGAATGAGACAAGAAAAAGTAATGATGGTGTAAGAGTCGCAGTTCAGTCTTCTCAAGATGTAACCTTTTTTAGGTCCATGTTCATGGAATACAAACGTGCACCTGGCCTGATATTTTTCACCTTGATTTCATCATGCTCCTTTTTAGACTCTTCTACACATGACATATTATATGCTCGCAGTAAATCCGGATTTTCTGCCAACTCCATTCAACACAACCTACACAAAAATCTTTATTTTCGACATCTCATCTCATCTAAACTTAAAAGGAATGGAGTTCAAAAGAGAGTTCACATTTTACAACAGCGTCTCTAGTCTTTAGTAGTATTACACCTTCCTTGAATTATCATAAAATGAATACACTGCACTTTTTCAAGTGACAAAAATACGAGGCGGAGAATTATCATTCTGCGCATTTTCTTTTTGGACTCGGTCTCAGACATATCACCCCTTCATTTTGTATTTTTAAAAAATGTGATCATCTATAACTCTTAGCACGTCTTCATCATCACTATTTCTGATTTAAGTTTATTATGCTTGTCTTAAATCCATCCAACCGTATAACAAATTGAAATGTAAAAATTTTCTTTCTACCCTCTAGTCTTGAAAAAATGAACAATAAGCAGTAAATTATTTGTTATTCAAGTGAAGACTGAGTGACAGGAGAGGAAAACAAAGAAAGATAAAAGACGAATTGGTCATCTCATTTTAACTCGAACCTATTTTTAAGGAAAGTTACCAATTGCTGATCATCTCGCAGGTGTGCACGTATGCATTTTCCCTTTCATTGTTAGACAAAGCCATTAAACTTGATATTTTATTGGAACTTGCCAACACCAAACTGAAGTTCGTTGTATGGCTTCATTAAGACACGTCCAAAAGAGGCAATAATTTTGAAAAAAGCAATTTTACCTATTGTTTTATCTCCTTTTGTTCAATCCTCCACTAATGTCATACAACACTTTATTTCCCCTTTAAATTGCTTTTAAACGAGCTTTCCATATCTCACCTCCGGCCTGAAGACGAGCAAAAATACATATTATATACCTAGCTAATGTTGACCTTTGAACAATGGAGGCTAACGGGAGTAGTACATAATTAACTATATTTCATTTCTTTGGACCGTGTCATATTTAATTACTTTAAAAAATCAATGTCACAATTCGACTGAATAATTATTTTCAAGCAGCCCACGTAGACCACACAAAAGGTTACAATTGCAATACATATATTAAATGGATTAAATAATTAGACATTTCTATTTTTACAAACTTTTCTTTGATTATAATATAATTCTTTCTCAAGATCAAAGAATGATCGAAACCTATGTATTTCTCTCGAAATACTACATACAATATTGGAAACGACATCACTTTGACCTTTTGTACCTGTCATGAATGAAGTGTATTTAGATAAATTGGCTCATAAAGTAAGTTGCCTGGACTTATTTACGATTACGAATTCACATGTAGGTATGTATGTATGTCTGAGCTTCTCAACTAAATAAGCCACCGCACCGTTTCTGATTGAAGCTGTGTTCATTTCCATGTCCGGATCTCAACCTTAGAGCTGGTCAACGTGACTCGCTGAAATGTTTGAATCAAAATCCTATTCCTTCTGGTCACGTCTTACTCATATCGCAAGCATCCAGGAGAATAAACAAACCTACACAAAAGCATGTTGTTACCCAATTACCTAGATTTCATACTTCCAGTTTCTCTGGAACGGTATTTTTCTAAATCCACCTCTCGTGAAAAACGAACAAAACTTTCCCTACTGCTTGCAGATGATGCTTGATCTAAAATGATACTATATGCATGCTTCAGCATTTCCAGCACGCCTTCTCCCTTCAGCTCACCTGGCTTTACCTTTGATCTTTTCTCAGGGTTAATAACAACCAACGAATTACGCTCGTGTATGAAACGATGAGAATGTAAAAATAAAATGATGTATAGATGAAAGAACTCATCAAAAACGCTTGCAAAAGCTCATAATATTGAAGTTTGCACTAGAGATAAACTTTTTGCTTCAAAAAAATAAAGCGGACCGTATTACGGAAAAACAGTTCCTGCTCGTTGACATTGTTAAAAATGTCACTTCTTCAGTTTCTCTGCCACACGGCAGAGCTTCTACCCCGCCACCGAGAAGGAAACAAACATGTCGAATTGCTTCCACGAAGTCCTACTGCGCGGGTTGTCGTTTGTTTACCTGGAAGCTGATAGATCAAAGCGCTAATAAAAGATCCATCTCTCAAAGTTAAGCCCAACCACTACTTCAGTCTACTTCAGTAGATTTTTTTCTAATTTAATTACGATGAACAGTGCAGAAGTAAACAAGTTGATGTTTTTTTTTACTTTGACGAAACTTGCTTTTTACTTTTGGAAAATACGATTGATTCATTCCACCAGTCAATCAATTTTTAGTGGTAATTCTCCTTGAGAGGAAAGCAACTGACGACTATGTATGTACTATGTACTGCTGTAAGTCTGCGATAGAGATACCTATTTAAGTCCTATCTAGTTCGTTTGTTAGTCGTACTCAAGTATGGACATGCGACATACCTACATTGATTTCTTGTTAGAAGCGATGATGATCATAGTCTTTGTCACAAAAGGCTCTAGCGAAATGCGTCGTCAAGGTTTTCCTTTCAACCCTTCGGTTAGAGCAAAAAATGCATTTTTATATTCATAGCATATCATAAAAACATTTTATTCACAGTTCATCCAGAATCTTCCAAAATTCTTTACATGATTCCTTAAACCAATTCATGGATTTTTTTCCAAACTTTTTGCGATCAGTTGATATAAAATGGATGATTGGGTGTAACTCATTTTTCACAAAATAAAAATTAGACAGAAAATAATAAAAAAGTGAAGGGTTGATGAAACAAGAGAGCTGCTTTAAAAGGCAGTTCGCATTCGCGATAAAAATATGTCACTTGAGCTGATCATTGACATAAAATGACATTCTTTGGGTGAATACTTATCGTACACACTCTCGCTCTCGTCACTGTCAACTTAGTTAATCAAGTTTCTGCTGTAATATAATCACAGTGTAGTAACCGTATCGATCGAGATTACGTTGATATCTTTGCTTTTGTATCCCAAAAAGTTGAAAAATCTCTCTTGTTTTGATTTCGGTTTGTCTACCACTGCATACCGTTAGCGCGTGGTGTGGTCTTTTTGTCGACTCACCTTACCTTGCTTGAAAAAGTTGTTAAGAACAATATTAAAATACTTTTGTGCTGATACATATTAAAATGCTAATCAATATTATCTTGACTGTAAACTCGAAATTCCAGTAGCAAAATCTGATTTCGTCTTTTACGCAAAAAATATTAAAAAATAAAAAAGCTTGATTCTACGTTAGGCTAAGGCTACTTCCCATTATTTTTACACCATAAGAGATAATAAAATGAGAGTAAGGATGACCACGCCATGTCAGGTACAATTATTCGCGTGGGTAGGTTTATATAATTTCATTAAACTACTCCTCTCTAAAGCATTTTTGCAACACAAAAATGTGTTAACTCGAATGAAGTGTTTCCTGTTTGCGCGTTAAAAGTTTTTGCAAAAATGATTAAGCTTTTTTTTACAAAAATTCTGCTGAGACAGTTTTGCGTTAATTTTTCATCTCGGCTCGCCCAACTTCCCACAGCATTTTTTTCATAAATTCTGTTAGTATTTCAATTTTTCACTTTTCATGCTTAGTAAATTCCTGCAATTTTAATGTGACAAAATAAATGAGGATGATGCCCACCTTTAAGGTTTCACATAGCTTGCGCGTTCCATTTTTGCATTACAAAACAGGACACATATATGCTATATTGAGTATAGAGAGAGATTGAGATACGATGCATACATCTTTCGCTCTTCCCACGGAACATTTCCCCCTTTAGGTACACAGTTATTCCATGAGTGCTCATCTCATACGCATAGATTTATAATTGATGATGTTGTGGAGCGGAGCACGATTGTAATCAAGAAGTCCAACCAAGCAAAGTGAACCTTTCGAAAGGATGCAGAAGTTGTTGGTGATTGCTTTGATGCTTATCGATATTCAATATAACCAAAATAATTTGTGTACAGCACAGGAATTAATATTATTAGATCATTGATACACCAAGTACAACATCTAGACAATATAATATCTTTCGCAGCCGACTAAACGACGTTGTTGGGGCAGCAGGGAATTGAACTGAGAGGAAGCTGACAGACATTGATTATGTAGGTACTATGTACCTTCTTTTAAATTGCGTTTGAAATACAAGATTTCATTTAGGGGCGAGGCCTTTTAATCAATTTAAAGAGTCTACAACAACAAAGTCCATCCGTGCATCTGTCGAGGGACAATACTACGACTTTGAGTAACTCAGCGAGGAAAGTTTTTATTTCATTTATGGCGAACAGATTTTTGTGGACTTCCTTTCCCATTTTATTTTCTTGTCAACAAAAAAGCAGAGTCAGAGATCGATATCATGGTATTCGCATCATAAAAGAGCCGAGTGTCAGTTCATAATGCAGAGTGGCTTCAGTCCTATGTGTCTAGCATTCAACGCTCCTGAATAAAATATCATAATACTGTATCAGAGCAACTATAGTGAACCCATTCCTTAAAGACTTCTTAAAAGATATCACAATAAAGAATGTAGTACATCAAAAATATATGATTTAGCGACCACGTCGAAACCTTATCTATATGCGGAAGTGACTGCCTTGTGGATAAATTCCGGCCGACCTATAACATTGAATATAAATCGAATGATGAGAATTGAGAGTAGAGAGATGTACTTCCCCACCTAAAATCATCGTAAGGCATCGACTGAGACTTGAGAACCGTTTCTGCGACGAACCACTCACAATTTTCAAAGAACTCTCGTTCGTCACACTAAATTGCGACAAGTCAATTGCATAAGGAAAGACTTAATACATACCTTGATAGGATATGAGGAGACTAGTTAATGATAACAGAAAAGGGCAAATAAAAATGACAGTGGTGTTGATGTTGATGAAAAATAAATTTTAATGGAATCGATGACGCACAACGTCAAAGAAAATTTGCCTACCTTTGGCCTGAGAGTAAATCCTTTGATTCCAGATCCTAAGGTGGTTTGCTCGCAAGTCACACCGCGGATGTTGATGCATCCCACTGGCTTTGATGCAATCATCTTCCTCCTGGAAATTAAAATCAGATTGACATCGTTTAATAACCTGATATAAAATGAATAATGATAGAGGTCTATGAATGAATTAGTAGTCTAATGCGCTGGCTATAGTCTTCCTATATTTTTTTGTGATCCTTATCGCTCTCGCGTATAGCATGAATATCCAATAAAATCAAGCATGATAATAATAATCGTAGTTATATGATGTAGAGCAAAATCTTGGACAAGCAATAAAAAATGTTTGCTTTTAGCCTACCTACTTACTGCCTTTGGCAATTTAGACGCTTTGGTTCGATCTTGGATGGATAGGGAGCGGAAATCAATAAAGACAGAAAATGCATAATAAAGTCTAAGGGAACACATTAAATCTTTATAAAATGAATAAAGGTCACATCGCACTTGCCGCGATACCACTTTTTCATGAATTTATCTCTTTTTTTCATTATTTTAGGCATACAAGTAAGTTATATTGTACTGAAAATTGAAATAAAGCGAACAAATCATATCATATCGGAGGTAACTTTGCCTGTGCTCAGTTAGCCATAATACATACATTCGTGGGGGCAGTGTACGAAAGGGAATGTAAAATTGCGAAGAGTTGCAGACACATGACATGCAAACCCAATTATAGCATAGGTATACGTACATACCTTGCCTCATGTGAGGCAAAATTTTTCGTGCGATGTTGCCTCATTTTCAACTTGAAAATTTCTTTACAACTTGAATGCGAATGAAGTAGGTAGGCAGTCAGAAAAAATTCTTTTTACATTTTTAAAAAGCATGCCGATTCTCGAAGAAGGGGAATTCGCAATAATCATTACCAGTCAAATACTGAGGCGAGGCTTCACTTCACACTCACACTTATCAAAATAAGAAAAGTAACATGCAAGAAATTATGTCAAAACTACATCATTTGTTGCATATCATCAAAAAAATTAGCAATATAAGAGATGGGAGTAAGGAAGAAGGGATAGACAATTCGAATGATCAAAGCCTTAAGGAAAACTACCCATTCTCTCGCCCCAACCATCTTTGCTGCGTAATTGCTCAAGACTGCCGAGCGGTAGATAAATTGCATAGTTAATTTCAAACAATGCAGAAAAATTGAATAATTATATACCAATAGTTGCTTGTCATCAAAGTACATACGCAGGACCCGGCAGACACTAATTTTTCATTCATTCCGTATTGATGTATGCAAGACAAAAACATTTTTTTTGTTACATCAGATCAGACAAGCCTTGGATGATGATGACTGGGACTTGTCTAAGTACTGCCAATTTGCATGTGNCATTTTTTTTGTTACATCAGATCAGACAAGCCTTGGATGATGATGACTGGGACTTGTCTAAGTACTGCCAATTTGCATGTGCGGACATCATTCAGTCGGCCACACAGCACAACAACAATCATAAATTTTGTGCAGTAGTAATTTGCATACAATCATTCAAAATATTGGGACTTTTGAAAACGACAAAACTCAATCTCCAAACCATTCAATGAAACTATTCATTGCGAAAGGATGGGGAGTAATGGAGTAAATGCAAACGGCAAACGTGCCTTCAACTGAACCACGTTTTATTCATGGTCCCACAAATAAAAACCATATTTGTATATACCTATGATGAGGCGTATTTGTAAAATAATGATGACGTCGACAAGTCTGTGATTGTGAGTCAGCATCTGCATCTGATGCTTAAGAGATTTAAGAACATTGTAAGTGAAGATTCGATTTATGTATCGTTATGAATTTTCATTCATCGAACTTTTTATAATCATTCTTTCGACAGGAGTACTTTTTGCACGTAAATAACTTCGAAATATTACAAATGAACATTGTATTGTATCGTATGTATTTACTATACCGCAAGAACCACAATAACCCGGGACGCAGTTTTGATACCTCAGAAGAGGTAATTGACTGATTATGAAATGTGAGTTGAAAAAATCTTTAGAGTACTCAGACAGACAATTTTTGTCTACCGAAATATACAAGTGGATTCAGTTATATGAAACCTGTAAAAGTTGGAAATAGGCTTTCTTGAAATATGTTGACCAGATTCAAGCAGAAAATAACATGATTCATCATTCAGCCGCAAGTTATGGGTATCTGCTTATATTTAGCATTCCCGTTTTCCATAATAATTTGTATTAAAAGACAGCCAGCTTCTCTTTTAATTTGCCATGTATGCATGCACAATTTTTGCTGAAGGCAAAAGTCTTACTTGATTAAAGAAAAAAGACACAATCATAATCGCATTTTCATGTTTCACCAAAATTATGTACTTCGGCCAAAAGCCATAGGGTGCGACGACGGTTCATTGAAACAAATTCGTTCACTGCTCTCACCTCACCACGAGACAAGTCATCCAAGAAACTTGCCCCTTACTTTCAGATTACAAATTAACTCCACAAAACTCTGTTGTGATCCATTAATTAAATTGAATTACCTACGTTAGGATACAGCATGAATGAGCCTGCATGCAATTAGACTCACCACCACCATCACCACACACATTTGCTTATTCAAGCCTAAGCTCAATTAGTGCTGATTTCATGCACCGCTTTCGAAAACATGATATGATAATTATGATAGACTTAAAAATACCTTGACTTCATGTTCATAGTATTTGGCGATTTCAGAAAACACTCGCTCAATAATATCACACGAATGCGCACCATGTGAATTAATGTACCTAGTAATCAACCGCTCCGTCCTCAAGGCTATAAGTCACTCAATTCGTCAAATTACTCAAAGTATCCTTCCCTGAAATAGTTTTGTTCAATTTTCTACCGAATGTAAGCGTGCGCCGAATGCAAAATTGAAATGGAAAAGTACTCGAGGACTTGGACTTGTCTATGGTGGGAAATGAGTCAGTCACACATTTGCATGAAAAAAGCTTAAGATAACATTCAATTTCTGGTTCATCATGAAGGAATCAAATTAATGCCTTGTTTACCTAAGGGATTTCATTAGTCCTCCATAACAAATCGTTGAAGACCAGATCCATAAACGAATTGATGAGCTGATCATTTGGATTTGGAACGGAATCATTTCTAGGATTAGTATCCAAACGATGCAAATGGTCAATGCAGTAACTACATATACCTTAACTAATCTACATTCTGATAAAAAATAATTATAAAAATCCCATGACTTATCACAAATCGGTTATCTCAGCTCTTAAAGGACGAGGACAGGATACAATTTTTATTTAACAAGTGGCTATGTTCTTGACAATACTGTAAGTGAAATGTCCATATTGACTCAACAATAACATAAAGTTTTTACGATGTCTTTTAACGTTTTAACTTTGAAAGTTAGGTGCAACATCAGAAGCATTTTATTTAAAACCAATATGAGCTTCTTCCTCCTAATAACATACCTAGGTTGTTTCTTATTTATTTAATAACAATCCTCTATGATATCATTTTTCTCTAAAAAATACTCTAGAGCGTGAACGTAGACAGTGTTATCTTTTTTTCGTAGCGGCCTTTTACGGGAAATATATATTTATTCATCGCATCCTACCACCTTCTTAACGGCCTGACGATCTCTTCATTATCATTATATCGTAATTAAATGTGAAAAATATGGCAAGGAGCACCAAAAACTATTTTTCATGTAGGTACAAAGTACTCCATTGTTTTGTGAGGATCTTGGAAGGCAATTAATTATAAATGACCTTTAGGAAAAATATTTTATTATGTTGTTAATGGAGTTATTGATGCATTTAAAGAGGGAGGCACATCCCAAATAAAGTCTTGTGCGGACGCTAGGTTAACGATACCATACAGACTTTTTGGGTTTTAGCAGGGATGCGGTAACTATCATATAGCATAAGAAATTGTGGATCGAATAGCAAACAATTAGAATAAATACACCCGTAAAAATTAGCTTAATAAAATAATTTTTGCGCTAATTTAGTACCTTTTCTACCCTTTTTTATGAAAGACATTTTGCAATGCATATAGCAAGCCATAAAGTTATATTCTGCCTCTTTCAACATACAATTTGCTACTGAAAATCTCGAAACAACAGTTTGCTCATAAAAAATGTAATTGAACAATTATTTTTTCCTGAGAATATACATACACATTCCATGCATTTTGTTTAAAAAGATTCAGGAAGACATCCGAAATGTAATGCCGCACGAACGAGCCTCATACTACTGCTTACATGACAAAGATCATCACAAATATTATTTCAGAGGAAAGAACCCGGAGATGAATAAGTTAAGGGTTTCTAAGAAACAAAACAAAAGGTCTGCAATGTTAGGCCAAATGTTTCAGAACGGAATGGGATCCACTAATTAGAAAAAAGTCTCAGGAAAAAACATACGCCTTGCTTCCTACATTTGTTTACAATAAAAGTCTCCATTTTTTGCCAAATGCTAACAAACTGAGAAAATACAAAAAAAGTTGCTTTTAAATTTCCCATTTTGGTTTCAGAAATTTTATTCTCTAGGGACCATCTACCCATGTTTTACAGGATTCCTTTTGCGAACTCTACAAGACAAAAAAGCGACTCCTATTTTCTCATGGCATCTCAAATTCATTCCTTCGATTTGCTCTGGCGTAAAGTTTACCAAAATCTGCCAAAATGAGGATTGAGCTGTCCGTTACTTGAGGTATTACATATATGGCTCAGCTTCCGCTTTTTGTTGAAATATGCTGCTTTCTGCCTTTTTTGGAACAGTTATACAACTTTGTTCAAATACGTATTATTCCTTTCAATGATGTAAAAGAAGTTGTACGGTGGAATAAAATACAAACGTATCGTATTATGATATCGTCATTAGGCAACTTCTGTACGGTTATGATGACCCGTCATGTTAGGCTCTATTTATTCGGTAAAGCGCTGATAACATAACGTACACGTAGATTCTCTTTCGCAATAAGCAAAAATCATATTTCACAAAGAAAAAATCGAGAAACGTTACTGTGCAGAATCGAATTTCTACGAAGAGAAAAAAGATCGCATCGTATCTCATTAAAAAGTGGAAAACCTTCACATCAGTTGAAAACGACATTTTAAGTTCATGCGAACTGGAGGTAATAGGACTTCCTTTTCAATTTTGCCATCTCCTCTGGACCCAAGGTCAAACACTGTCAATTTC